>JAHWFP010002515.1:39058-49421 GCA_023313725.1 Lithobius niger | reverse complement strand
TTAAGTGTAGGCTTATGCCTGAGACAGGTGAAGTGATTAAAACTCCTGTAGTTGCTGTTTTAAATACAGAAGCGGGTGCTATCACCAGTGTAAGTTTAAACTTAAATTCAACTGTAAGTAGTTCAGGTGAAGACCATACACTGGCTTCGAAAACTGCCGGTTTGTACGCGGAGTTCGACGCAGAAAACAATAACTGGGAAAAATACACTAATCGTATTGGCTACTATTTTAGAGCAAAGAAAATCCCAGCAGCCGAACAAATTGATTTTTTAATGGCTTCGGTTGGCCATAAAATGTTCGACAGAATCTTGAATATTGTTTCACCATTATTACCAAATTCAATGACGTATGACGTCTTAGTGAAAACTATTCTCGACGACGTTGAACCGCTATCTTCTGTAGTATCCGAACGTGTAAAATTTTTCCGTAGATCTCAGAAGGCGGATGAAAGCATTAGCGAGTTTACTGCTTCGTTAAAATTACTCACAAAATTTTGTGACTTCGATAAAATCACCGAAATTAATAACGAGATGATTAGGGATCGTTTCATAGGCGGGGTAAAATCCGAAACGTTACAACGCGAACTTCTGAAGCAGACTCTGGATTTGAAGGCTACGACATCATTAGCTTTGTCTTTAGAATCTGCTGAAATCGATCAAGAAGTGATTCGTTCCCATTCAAAGAGTGTAAATTATGTTGCTCACAAACGGAAGAAAGCTCAAACAAAAGTCAAGTTTAGTAAAGACTTAATCTGCTATTGTTGCGGAAAAAACGGGCACGTGAAAACCCGATGTAAATACAAGGATTTTATTTGTGGCCGCTGTCATATTCAAGGACATTTAAAAGCCGTTTGCCGTAAAAGTAGTAGCAGTAAAACTTCTAAAACTGCAGAATACTCAAAACCAAGCTCGAGTTCAAATTTCAAGGCTAGGCCCAAAAGCAAACTGAAATACAGTTATAAAAAGAAAGTCCATAGGGTTGCACGTGAAACTGACAGTGAGTCAGATAATGAGCCCAAAAATTCTGAGTCTGCTTCAGCAAGTGAGTACGAGTCGGAAGAAGATTATTGTCTGCAAAATAACACAGTAGGGCTGTCCGAGGCTGCAGAGCAATTTTCAATTCCTGTCATGACAAATAAAATCGTAATAGTTGTGAATTCCTTAAAAATCCATAAATGGATTATGCCTGTCTGCCTTAATGGAATTAAGCTCAACATGGAACTTGATTCCGGGGCAGATGCTACAATAATACCTATTGAGTGGCACGAAAAATACTTTTCGGATTGTCCTTTAATGCTCAGTCCGTATTCCATCCATTCATACACCGAAGGGACTGAGAAAACGATTTACACGGTAAGTCTCAAGGTTAACGTTAACGGTCAAACTGAATACTTGGATGCATTAGTTTCAAAAATGTATAAACCTGCTTTAATTGGGAAAGATAGGCTTTCAATCTTTAGAATTAACTTTGAACCATACTATGATTTGCAAACTAAAGCTAAAAGAGTCAAACAGGTTAAAGCGAAAATTCCACCAGTTGACACTGATGCAATAGTGACCGGTTTTCCCGAACTTTTCAGTGAGGGTATGGGTAAATTCAAAAACTTCAAAGCCAAGATTCAGTTGAAGGCCGACGCAAAACCTGTGTATAGTCGAGTTCGCCCTGTTCCTCTGGCATTAAAACAAAAGGTTAATCAGGAAATTGAGCCCCTGGTTAGCTTAGGAATTCTAGAGCCAGTGGCAACCTCAGAATGGTCGACCCCGATAGGGATAGTGCATAAAGCGGATGGCAGCATTCGAATTATCGGCGATTACAAAACCACCGTAAATCCACAATTGGAGGTGGACCATTATCCGGTTCCCACAGCTGCTGAATTATTCAGTGAATTAGCAGGTAGTGACAGATTTATCTTTATCGATCTTAAGGATGCCTTTTTACAAATTGAATTAGATCCTGAGTCGCAGGCAGCATTAACAATAAACACTCCCCTGGGTCTTTTTCGCTGGCTTCGTGTACCTCTGGGCCTTGCGTCCAGTCCTGGAATTTTCCAGAGGGTCATGACGCAAATCACGAGTAAAATCCCCAAATGTTCACCATTTTATGATGACATCCTCGTCAGCGGGAAGGGGGAAAAGCATGACGAATCTTTAAATCAGCTGCTAACTGCTCTACAGGATGCAGGGGCTAAGGATCGAAAAGTGTAAGCTGTCGCAACCTGAGCTAAAATATTTAGGTCATATGATAAATGCGGAAGGCCTACACACACTCCCTGAGGTGGTTGAAGCAGTCACAAATGCACCGAATCCAACTTGTATTCAAGAACTGCAGAGTTTCTTAGGATTCGTGAATCATTACTCAAAATATCTGCCTAACCTTGCTCACATTCTTTCCCCTGTTACCCGGTTGTTAAGCCCTAAAGTAAAGTGGACATGGGGGACTGAATATGACCAAGCTGTTAGCAAAGTAAAAGAATTATTTGTCAAATCCAAAGTTTTGGTACATTACAACCCAAATTTAAAGCTTAAACTGGTTTGTGACGGCTCACCCTATGGGGTGGGGGTGTCCCTGATGCATGTCATGCCTAATGGCGAATCGCGCCCAATAGCTTTCGCTTCACGGAAGCTAACTAAAACCGAGGAAGGCTACAGTCATTTCGATCGTGAAGCTCTCAGCGTGGCTTGGGGAGTTAAACGGTTCCATGAATACGTTTACGATCAGAAGTTTATATTGCAGTCTGATCAAAAGGCTTTAATATGGATTTATGGCCCTAAAAAAGGTATACCACAGATGGCAGCAGCACGTGTGCAACGTTGGGCGGTTATGCTTAACGCTTATGATTATGACTTTCAACATATACCCGGCAAACAGAATTTAACTGCTGACGCACTGTCTAGACTTCCACTCCCTAACGACAAGGAGTTTGAAGAGACTGAAGAACAGTAAAATGTACTAGCGTTGGAAACCATCTCCAACTTACCAGTGCTAAACGAAGCCTTGGTTATGGAAAGCAAGCGTGACAAACTATTGTCTAAAGTGTACCGTTACGTTAATCGTGGCTAGCCTGAAGTGTGTGATAATCCTGACATGCAGCCTTACTTCACACGCCGCAATGAAATCTCGATTGAAAGTGACACACTTTTCTGGGGATTCAGAATCGTCGTGCCGACAGCTTTAAGACGTCAGATTTTGAAAGATTTACACAGCTCACACCTTGGTATTGTTAAATTAAAGAGCTTGGCTAGGTCTAAGGTGTGGTGGCCTTCTATTGACGCAGATATTGAAAATAAAGTTAAATCCTGTTCTAATTGTTCAGAATTTAAGGATACTCAATCTGCAGGACCCAAGCATACCTGGGAGTATCCGCAAAAGCCAAATTCTAGATATCACGCAGATTTCTTAGGACCGTTGGACAATTTCATGTTTCTAATCCTAGTGGATGAACACAGTAAAATTCGTTCGTGCATAAAATGAAAACTATCACATCAGCTAAAGTTATTGATATTCTGAATAACCACATTGCAGAATACGGGCTGATGGATTCCTTAGTTAGTGACAATGGCCCTCAGTGGACCTCTAAAGAGTATAAATCATGGTTAACAATTAACGGAATCCAACATCTATCAGGCCCGGCTTTCGCGCCGTGGGTTAACGGATTGGCAGAAATTTATGTCCGAAATTTTAAACGTGTCTACAAAGCTGCTCGGCGGGACGGATCCTCAATCCTCAATATAAATGCGTACTTGTTATCGTCACGAATCACGATTAGTTCTACCACCCAAGCTACACCTGGTAAATTATTCTTCAACCGTGAGTTAAAATCCAGATTGAATTTGCTATATCCTGACCCTGTGTCCGTTGTAAAAAGAAACCAACAAAAACAGATTAAAAGCACCCAACATCGTGCGTCCGTGAACTATCAAGTTGGCGATAAAATCTGGTATCGTGATTATAGCAAAACTAACCCTAAGCTATGGTCGAGGGGGTCTATCAAGAAGAAACTATCCCATTTAATCTATAGTGTACTAACTGAAGAGTCTGTTGAAGTGCGCAAGCACAGAGACCAGTTGCGGCCTAGAATTAATCCAGTTGACGCCGTGGAATTATCCCAAAATGCACAAATTCCGGCGAATAATTCTGCCAATTGTGGCATGAATAATAAATGCCGTAATTCGAAAGAACACGTAGTTTTAAAGAAGCGATATTCTGTTGGTATGTCACGTCACGATCAGGTGATTCACGAGCATTCCACTTGTCGGCGGCAATCCGTGGGCCAATCACGGCGTTCCACCGTTGCCAGGCAGGGAGCTACACCAATCAAAAGCCCCTGACCTGACAATTTACGAGTTGCGACACCAGGTGTCAGCACAATCCAGTCGAAATCGCCCCACACACAGCCAGTGGGCGAGTCCGATGATGTCACTGTTCCCAGTGAGCTAGCCAGTAGCCATGTCGCAAAACTTCAGCGCCTCCCAGCGAAATATTGGAGCGACAGGTGGCCTGGAGCCTCCTTTACTTACAAAGCAGTCTCCTGCAAAACCATCGGAGCCAGCTAAGGTGAAAAGCCAACAGAGAAAGTGTAAGGTTGCACCATCTTCACCACGTGCAGATGATGCAGTGCAGCCTCCAATAGTATCAGGTCGTCCGAAGCGAACAAAACGAGCTCCCGACAAGTTCAATATTTAATAAATCGTAGGCTAATATGAGTGTTCGTAACCCGTTCTACGTCAGCCCGATTGGGGGTTGTATTTTAATTTGTGCGGTGCTCGCAACCTGTGTTTGGAATTGTTAATCGTGCAAGGGATTGACCTTGTAAATTTTAATTGGCCTATGGTTGGTATGTTGTGTTTTCAGGTTATTCGTGAGGAAAATTGATTCCTCGGTTTTAAAAAATGTTTCTTTTCTCTTTCATGTAAATATTTCCTTCACGACCGGACAACTGCTTTGGGAGCTGAAACAGCCTCCGGCATAAGCTAATTATCTGTAACTAACTAACAGATGTACTCAGCAGCCACATGTTTGCAACTAATCAACTCCGTTGTAAGCAGCAGTTGTTGTTATAACCAAAAGTCAAAAAAGAGGGAAACACTACCGAAATTTATTCGAAATTATCAACCACAAGCCAGATTTGAAATGATTAAGACAGATGGATTTCATGGTGCCAGTTTTTCAAGCATCATTAAAAATTTCAGATATTTTGTTGAGTTAAGGGGGGTTTACAAGCTTTCACAAAATGTTTAGTTTTCTTTGAAAGCGACACATTTTCGTCTAACAATTACAACTTAAAGTAGGCAGTGACTAATAAAAAATTCATGTCTTCAAATAATACATATTTATTTTTCAGCTAGACTTAAGAATTGTTTTTCTTTTTTTTTATTAGTTGGTTGTATTGTGGTGTCGTCATAGAGACACCACAATGGTAGTCCTTTATATCCCAATGTTAACCCCTCCATAGTTAATTACAGTCTATCCATACAATGTTGCTACCATACCAATATCACATGACGACACGTCATGTGACATACTCTATATAAAGGCTGTACCTTTGTAATAAAGCTGTCCTTCAAGTGTTAGCCTACAGCACTGTGTTCCTAGTCTTACTATGCCTTAGTTGAACCCACCAGTGTATGAATTTCACCCTCATACATCACAGACCGTGAACCCTAAGTTATGAGGAAAGGGATCAGAAATGCCGATGGCTTAACTCCCCATAATTTCTAATCAAAAGCTAAAAGTCCGTTTAAGTTTAAAACTATAAATTTTGAATTAGGGATGGGTCGGTTTCTTTTTTCGAATTTCGGTTCCGGTTTCGGTTTTCATGCCCACAAAACAGCGGTTTCGGTTTCGGTATCGGTTTTTGCCACCCTCCATCCCAATAAGATATTTCTCATTTTTTTTTCTTGTAACAATAGCTTCTAACTCACTCCTGCTTTCACTTTCAGCAGCGTCATAGACCATGAGTCTAGCTGTGACAGCATTTCCCTCTACTATTTTCTTTTTAAACGAGTAGCAGCTTTGCTGTGAATTACACGTACGTAATAATGATCATTATTAAAAAATTCAAAACAACAAATCAATCTTTTATTTTTCCAATACCGTACGAAAAACCGACTCAAAATTTGAGTCGGTTTCAGTTTCGATTTTCAGCAAAAAACCGAAAATTCAGTTTCGGTTACCGACCCATCTCTATTTTGAATCAAGTCCAAAAGATAAATTTTTCAAAGTTAAACTAGTCTAATACAAACCACTGCCTTTGCCCGGCGTGGCAACAATCGGACCGTGACATCCCCATTCCCGACAAGCGTAGCTACCTCTAGCTTTAGTGAGCTGTGCTGATGATTGAGAACTACTTGGCCATTTTATGCCAGCAGGTCGGATCCAACTGACCCTAGCACGATCTCACGGGGAAGCTAGGCTCTCGTGATTGGCTAATAGGGCTTGGAGAACAAAAGAAACTGGGAGGAGCAAGCCACTTGAGTGACAGGTCGCATGGAAAGTTTTGAAGAATACAAGGCTTATAAAGAACGTGCAAAATAAGTTTAACTCGATGTAAAAAGTGAAAAGCCTTTTAATTTACATTATTTTTACTAGAAGGATTGCTCAGATCTATTTGACTGGATTAATAGAAGGACATAGTAGAAGCTAGTTGTTTGGTCTATGGATAGGTTTGCTACAGTTGGAGTTTTGTAGGAGATTTTCGTAGAAACAAAATACATTTTTGGTTCGGTAAAATAAAGGGTTGAGCTCCGGTAGGGTTCATGGGAAAAGCCCAATTTTACCTGGGATGAGGTCAAAATTAGTTTTTATTGCCTAAGTGAAATATACACTACCTGTAAATTTCTGCATTCAGTTCCTGGAGGCTGTCTACCCTGGAGGGATTACGCCCAGCTTGGCAGCCCATCTGTGCATGTGCCAGCACGCGCAGACCCTCCATAAACGGTGTTACGGCGTTATCCAGCTATCTACTTTTTCCTCTCGATCTGTCATGGTGGTGACTCAAGAGGGAAGGTTGGATGGGCACAGGTAGTGCATATTTTTACTTAGGCAATAGAAACCAATTTTGACCTCCCCCCAGGTAAATTTTGGCTTTCTAGTTGCCGTCGTGAAAATATCCTCTAACTGTAAATTTTTGCATTTACAGTTGACCTCGTCAATCACTGGTGGCGGGCACCACATGGCGGGTTCCCAAGGGTGCGAGCTGGGTTTCCAATGAGACTAGTGTAAGCAGATTTTTCCACGGAGAGAAATTTTGAAGCAATAAAGAACTTTTTTTTGCATGTTTCAGTTAATTTCACTTACTTTTATCGTTTTTTTAAAGGAGATTGGAATGTGTGGTTGCAGAGTCTAGATGTGTTGGTTGCGATTGCATGAAGTACCCCGGTCCCTATGAAAGCACCTCTTCCAACCTCATTCAAACTCAGTTGAAAGAGGGGGGGGGGGTTAGCGTTATTATGGTTTGAGGTGAACGTGACACAGTATCCCTTAGCACGAGAACAGCACTCCAGACATGGAAGTTGGCGCGTGCAATTGAGGGAAAGTCTTTTCATTTCATCTTTGGAGGGTTGGAAGATTGGAGCATTGTTGAACTGCCACACTTGGCAAGCAATGTACTTTTCGGGATGCATTGCTTGGTTTGTCCTAATCCACTCCGGAGCAATGCCAAAGTGTTCACGTTTAGCGAAGTCGGGAAGCTCTGTTGATTCCAGGTGTGTGTTGTGAGGGTGGAACGTTCGGAAGCGTGTAAGAGTCTAATTGGTATTGCAGAGAGGATTGGGGTTCAATTGTATGGGTGGCTTGGTGCATCATCTTTGGTTTGGATGGAGGTTTTGGAATTAGAAATTTAACACACTACCACCGTAGAAGAAGCCAATATGATTGTTTCTTAAATTTTCAGGGAAAAACCGTTCCCCATCATCAGAAGAGCACTACAAAACGTAGTGCTCTTCTGAAACGGTTTTTCCCCGCAAATTTAAGAAACACTCATATTGTTTTCTTCTACGGCAGTAGTGTGTTAAATTTCTAATTCCAATGGCTGTTATTCACCACTGTCAATGCCGTTTGCTGGTATTTCATGGATGTAAGTTGAGGTCGATGAAGTTTGAAAGGAATCTTTCGTGGTTGACTGGATAAAGGGAGTGGTGACAATCTTTGGAATTTGGCATCTGCAAGTTCAATTCGCCGCCGAAGTCGGTTGTTACTCGCAGTTAGATTGGCGATGTTTGTTTTGTATGCCGTGATGACTTTTTCCGCAGCCTTAGATTTAAGAGATGCGAAAAGCTTGGAAACGGGAGCACAGTCTTTCTTTAACACCTTTAGTTATTTGGGGTTTGAGTCAAGCTTATGGTGAAGAGATTTACGAAGCACTGATTTATTGCTGTAGTCCGGGCAGATGGGACGCTTGGTGGGACTCGATTCAAGTCCAAAAGACGTGTTGGCAGATTCCGTCAGATTCAGACTAACCGATGACTTAGACACAGATTGAGGTGGTGAAAGTGGGAGTTTTGACTCCATGGGCTTCGAAGGAAGAGAGTCCGGAATTGCTTGGGCCGAGACAAGAGAGATTGGTAGGTACGGACGAGGCAGGTGCCGTTCAAGATGCAGGGTTCTCGGGGTTTGGAGCCAGTCCCGAGTTGATAGGGTGTATGGCGGTCTTTAATAGTTTTTTTGAAGAGGATGAACGGGACGAAAAAGAAAAGGATGAGCATGAAGAACATTGCCAAATTGGGTGACGGTGAAACCTTGGTTCCAGTTGCGGAAGGATTGAAGTGGATGTGACTGATTTCACCGCAAGTTCTCTTGCTTTTTTCTCATAATATTGGATGGAACGAAGTTTTTCCGCCCGGTTGTTTTCACAAATTAAGGGCCAGTCAGTCGGGAGAATGGAAAGGGATATGGAGCACGGGTCGGGATGATAGTTGCACTTGTGATGTGTTTGGAAGCAATATGTGGGTCATACCTCTTCATGCTCGAGATATTTGCTGCACAGGTAGAGGTGTCAGATTGCCTGACGAGTAGTGGTGTACCAATTCCGATACCGATTCCGAGTTCGGTTCCGTGGTATCGGAACCGCTACCGTTATCTTGGTTGGCCGACTATCTTTCAAAAACCCGGCACAGACTACTGCATCACTTGATACTGTTATCTACTTTCCTTTTAACAGGGGAATGAATTAGTTGGAAAGAATATCTTGGAAATCTTGGAACAGAACATTAATTTCAGAAGCTTTAAATAATCGTAAAACTGTGCTTGATAGTAGATCTTGGATGAATAAGTAACACATTTTCGCGTATTTTTATTGGACCACTTACATGTTGACACTAACTTTTGTTGAGTAGTTTGCAAGATATTACCGTAAAATCCTATCTAGGATGGTAATATACTAAGCAGAATACGTTACAGTTGATTCCTTTTTGTTTAAGGATATCAGGACTTTTCATTAAGTTGCTTCCTAATTTTCTTAGCGTTTCACAGCCTTGTCAACAGCACTGCCATTTTGTTTCTAAATAGTGCATTCGATTCGAGTCAACAGTGCCTGGAGTCCGGGCTGCAAAAATCTTCAGTATGTAAAGCTTTGCTAAGACTTAAGCATCCGGGCTACAAACATTTTCAAGCAATGTTTTTTATTTTTATTTTAAGTTTTTAAACAATCTATATACTTATTTGCCTTAAAGAAGGGGAATAAGACACTAACAATGTAGCGGCCGGACAATACTTATTTCTGTTACGACAATAAGATGAAGCTTAACAATGATGAAGAAGGCGACAAAAGATGAAGAGAATGGCAGGGTTCGTACAACTGACAGAACCATTTTCAAGGCCTTGTCAAGGCTTTTCAAGGCCAACTCAAAGCCAATTTCAAGGCCGTTTTGCACACCAAATTGTTAAAAATGTACCATAAAATAAATTCAGTCTTTTTGATAGACTCTATAATTGAATAAACATCCATTTAAGTTATTTATTTTGCCCTCATCGCGGGACAATTTGCCTTTCCAATACCACACTTATACATGAATACGAACGAATGCACATCGTATCGTTAACAGAAGATGGCTGACGAACTATTTTTTATTTACTTATGAATTTCATCAAAGATAGTACGCTAACAAAATTCAAGGCCATTTCAAGCCTCTTACAGAAAAAATGCCAATTTTCAAGGCTTTTCCAAGAAAACCAATTTTTGGTTTTGAAATTTAAGGCTTTTCAAGGAATTCAAGGACGTGTACGAACCTTGAAATGGGCTTCAAACAATGCCACGAATTAGGAAACCAAAAGCTTTAATAATGCTGGCTATAAGAGCCGAAATGAATAGTTTCAAAGTTGGTTGAGTATCAATCACTGCATGCACGATCGTTGTTGCGGGTTTATC
>JAHWFP010002515.1:0-32493 GCA_023313725.1 Lithobius niger | reverse complement strand
GTCTCCACGAGGTTGCGTGTGAAATACAGCTAGGTAAATGAGGTCCCAAACTGGTCTCTAGGAGGTCCCTGGCTAGTCTCCAGGAGGTCTCCGCAAGGTCGTATATGTTGCAAATGTGACCTAATGAAGACTAGGAATTGAGGTCTCCATGAGGTCGCTTTTAGAAACCTGCTTGGGACCTTAAATTTTTGTAAGGGTATGGATGTAACTTTTTCTATCGGCAGTTTCTAGTCTAAGTTAACCATAACGTCAGGGTGGTTACCTTCCTAAAATCATGTCATCTTACTTATTTTAGTGAACAACTTAAGTAAAAGTCTTCTTAAATTGCTAGTGTTTGTCACGGCAGAACTAGTCCAGATTTAATAAGAAGTTTAGTATGATTTGAAGGTGCACTTCTTACCACTAAACTGTAAGCCCGATTTATAACTTGCTGTTGAAATTGGGAGGTTGAAATAGCCCTGAAGCTATACGTCCTAGATGTAAAGTTAAATTATACTGGAAACGTAATTCGGTAGTGGAATTTATATTTGAAATGTCTTGTTGCTTTTAAACTGAAAGCTTCCTTGTGAAAACACGTAAAATTGTAACTTGCGATGTTTTGTTTTGTTAAACTGCATATATAACACCAAGCGTTTTAAAGGTCAGTTGTTTCCCCACGTGTTACTTCTTGAGTTATATCTAATGCCAGTCATTATTTAGGAGAACTCAGCATATTGTTGCAATTAACGATACTCCACCATGGTGGCAGCGCGTACCTAGTGTAAATAGTACTTGTTCAGCCTACAGAAATTGATAGGACCATGTCGCTCCGTTCCCTACACCGGGCCCGTTGCCAAACTGTGCTTCATAAAACTCCAAAACACTCCAAAGTATTATTTTAACCAAGACCAAAGTCAACCAGATGTCGGGGATGTTACAAGTACCTCAGCCATCGTGGCATCCGCCATTACAATTTGGTGGCAGTGGTGGGATCAACAGGTGCTGTTCCCAACAAGCGTTTCCCCCCTGCCATGCTATTATGCCAAATTCATAGATGGACGTAACCCACTTCCATCCAGACGTCTGTGACTAAGTAAAAACAGTCACGAAGCAGATGCCCATACCAAAGGTTACCAACAGTACAACACCCAATCGCCCAGCAGTTAAAACCCCAACTTCTGGAGCCAGGAAGCAGAGTTTGCCGCTTCAGTTGCTGAGATGTCCGACAAACGTGAGATGTCCTAGCCAGACCCTTGCCTGTGAGGAGGATCCGCCCGTCAAGGGACCAGGAGCTCCGTAGCAGCCCATATTGAACCTTGGATATCACGTCCCGAGTTCCAGTGAAGTAGTCCACGTCAAAAACGTTCTACTTGTGCAAGACCTCTTCAACCACTGGTGGAGGATTGATCCGGACTTGACTGACCACACAGCGATTGTGTGAAAAGGGGTAAGTGTACATGAGATATGCTGTAGGCCGCCAAGCCGAGTGTTGTAGTTAGATTCATTATTTTAATGGTTTATTTATTCATACACCAGAATGCTAGGAAGATCTTAAAAGTGTATTTATTGTATATCTTGCTGGATTTGGGAGAGAAGTGTTTTTAGTAACTCGCTCTGCTCAAATATTTTAACGTAAATTAATTTGCGGCTGCATTTAATTTGTTTTTCATTTATACGAGCTGTATTTTGAAGCCATAACGTTAAAAACTAAAAATGTCCGAAATGGATACTTTGGAAGAAATCATTCTTGACATTCAGAATAAAGACCTGAAAAGGCCTGTTTAAAACTTGGTTTTACTAAGTGATTCTCGAGCAGAGTCACAGAAAATCTTAAGAGTAGCTCTCGAAGATAACAAACTAGACTTAAAAGAACTATCTGATGCATTAGCAAGCGCTATTGAAAAGAGAGATGCTGCCATTCTGGCAAAGAAAGAATTAGCAGCTAAAGAGAATGAGCTTTTCTTAAAAGCAGAAGAATTAAAATTATGAGCCCTGGAAATGGCTGAAGCGGATAAACGCAGAATCCATGAGTTGGCCCTTAGGGACAAAGAAGCCCAAATTAGAGACCGTGAAGCTTTAATTAAGGACAGAGAACGTGATAGAGAGGCCGTTCTTAAAGATAAGGAAGCTCAGTTAAATGCTCAAGAGTTAGCCAAACTCACTCTGCAGCTCGAAATAGCTAAGTTAAACGCTGCCAGTGGAAATGGTACTCCGGCTCCGAACGGTGGTAATGGCGCTCCCTCAAATCCAGTTGTTAAACATGGTAAAATTGCCGACGTTGTTCGGCTAGTGACGAGATGGACTCCGAAAACGGAAATCAATAGTTTTTTTTTTAATATTTGAACGAACTATGACGACACAAAATATACCTAGAAATCAATGGAGTACAGGTCTATTACCCTTAATGGGAGAGGTGTTAATCAAATTGTGTGATCAAATTACAGAAGTTGAGATGCAAGATTACGAGATTGTTAAACTTAAATTGCTTGACAGGATTGTTCAAACTAAAGAGTCGGTTCAACTTCATTCCATTCTCTAGAAAAAGAAACGGACCAACTTTACCAAGACTATGCTTTTAGTTGAAAACGTTATTTTCCCGGTGGCTTTCTTTAGCCAAAGTTAATGGGGAGTTTAATAACCTTCTTAACTTAATGCTTTTAGAGCAGCACACAAAATCTTGCCCTGTCCCCTTGCACAAGTGGTTGCCCGACCAAGTTAAGACTGGCACCTTGGCCGAAGCGGCAAAATTGTGTGATGAGTACACTACCCGCAATAAACAAATTGCTGTTGAAGCTGTGTCGTGTGTTGCAAACACCCAGCCTGTCGCTGGCTCATCTGGTAATGCTTCTAAAGCTAATTCCAACCATCGTGGGGGTAATAGACACCCACATACTGCAGCTAAACCGGCTGGTGCTGCAGAGAGTAAAACTGATTCCACTGGTGGGGATTCTGCCAGCAACCCTTTGAAGGCATGTGCTTCTTTTGCAAAAGACACGGACATAAACACCAAGATGGTAGATTCCGGATGGCCCCAGAGTCAACCACTCCTAATGCTGAATGTCATTTCGTTAGCAGTCAACCCCCAGAGCTCGTGTTACCTAAACATATACACGAGTGGTCCGTAAATGGGAACAAATGCCTTGTGCTTCGTGATACCGGGTCCACACACGATGTAATTGCTCGAGACTTAGTCAAGCCGGAGCAGTTTACAGGCCAATATACAAACTGTCATAATGCCCTCACTGATCAGACTACCGCCCACGCCATCGCTTTGATAGATGTGCAAACTCCGTATGGGCCTATTCAAACAGAGGCTTTGGTGTCTGATTTTATGGGACCACATTTTTCTACGTTGCTTAGTAATCCGTCCTAAATCGTGCCAGAGGAAAAAGGTCTAACCTCCCTCCCTGCTTACGTAAACGCTACCACGCGTGCACAGGCGCGTGCCGCTAGCCAGTTGCCAATCGTTAAGCCTAATTACCATGAGGTGTTAAGTGAGAGCGATGAGAAGTCCTGCTGTGATAACGACTCAAGCGTGACGACGCCCCAAGCGGTTTCGTGAATGCTAAGCCAGACAATTTAGACGCTGCCATTCTTGGACCCCAGTCTGAGCAATTTTCAAAACTGCTAGACATCGATCAAAATAAATTCGCAACTTTACAACGTAACTGTCCCTCGTTACAGGCGTGTTGGCAATACGCTGAGCTTCCAGAAAGCCAGCAAGACGAAAACAAGTTGTTTTTCGTGGATAATGGTTTATTGTTTCGCAAACCTTTTCGTTCTGACGGAAGACCGTTAATTAAGAGACAGTTCTTCCCCAGGAGTGTAGAAATTTAGTGTTGAGCACTGCACATGCCAATGCGTGGGCTGGCCACTTAGGGCGTTCTAAAACTAAGGAAAGAGTGCTGACCAATTTCTACTGGCCTAAACATTTTACCGACATTGAGACTTTTGTAGTGTAAGGAATTTACAACATTTTTTCTTTACGGTACTGTAGCTAGGCTACCTCCAAGCAACAAAACGCCAGATTTTTAAATTGAAACTGCCAACCCTAAACTTGGTGAGGTAGGGTGGGCAGGAGAAATTGAACTTTTACACTAAAATCGTTGAAATCTTAGAAGATTACAGGAGAAAACCCAAGTGGTCTGTCTTACTGAAGGTCTGAATTCTTCAATTTCGAATTTATTTATTTTTAAATAAATACCAAAGTGTAAACAGCGCTGCTGCGAAAAATTGTAATGCACATCGTTGTAGTTTGGCATAAAGCCACGTAGATTATGTTACCAACACGTTTCATAATTGTTTAAAGTCCTCTCACAAACAATAGGGGTACTTCACACAGCATAATAATCGATTTTATTGATGTCTGAAACTGTTTATAACTTGCAACAACTCAAGTGTACGATGCAGGTTTGTTAGCGCTAATGTAGCTGTTTTCACATTTTATTTTTTTTCAAAGTCTATCTTAAATCTTCGTAAAAGATGCTTAGCCTTCGATCTTAATAATGTTCTGATTACAAATATATTTATCTTTTTAAATTCGGTTTGGTAGTTTTAAAACTATGAGGCAAAACGTGTCCGCTACCTCGGCTCAATGCTTTAGCGCCATGTTGGAATTTTACTTTAAAAACTGTTGGCTCTCTCGTGCAAACCGGAAGTGGCTCGAGCGTCGTTGGTGCCGAATTTGGCGGACCAAACTCTCCACCGACCAGTGCATTGGATACTTGGAAATTTAAGCTCAAAACAAATCCTAAGGTGCATTACATGTCTAGCACTCCTCGTGGTCCAGGCAGAAGGCAAGTTGGGGCCGTTTTCGAAGTATAAAAACTCGAGCTTGAGAAAATATCGTTAGCATAGCTCGACCTCGCAGCTACCCATCGCCACGTTCTCCGGGAGAGCGATGTTCTTCTGCCGCCGCAAATTGCGCCAACGGGGCAAAGGTAGAGAACATGTAAGTTAACTTAGTTGTACTTGAATTTAGTTTAAGCCATTTATTTGAAAACTTAAATGTAACTTAAACTTAATTATCGCGATCGGGGTAGGTTTTTGCAGGTGAAATATTTTATTTGGGACGATTTTGTAAAAACTTTAATTTCCTTCCCGTTTCAAGTTAAAACTTTCAAAATGTGAATTTTTTTCCAATGTGAAACCAAAGACTAGCTTCTTAACCAGACAGCTAAAGGTTGCATGTGAATCGTCGTCAGTGACATCATATGAGTTGAATTTTTATTCAATATTACTTGCATTTTTTTGAAAATGTACTTCTAGTTTGAAGTAGGTGAAATTTCTTGATCGTTGTTGGTACTTGAGTGTTAAGCACGATTTGCTTAACGATTTTTTTGTTGTTGTTGCTGAAATCTAAAACCAAGATTCGTTGTAACCAAAATGAAACTGCAAACTAGTGTTGGGCGGTATACCGGTTCTCACGGTGTACCGCGGTACCAAAAATGCAACGGTACCAAATACCGTGCATTGTTAAAATACCGGTATTGTTTTAATATGAAAAAAAAGGCGCTAAAATTATAACAATAGTTCAGTCAGTTCATGTGTAGCAGGGCTCAAAACAGTGTAATAATCAGTTAAAGATCAACAATGGTAAAATTGGAATTCTAAACAATGCACAAAAGTGGAGCCAAATTTGTGTAACTTGATGCTACTACCAGCGTAAGAACCAACAAAAAAAAATAAAATTGAGTTCAAAGTTCAGTAGCCTACTTGTGATTCTTTTTTTGTATTTTTTGGTGATGGGGATGGCCTACATAAATGAAATTGATGATTCCATTTCCAACCTTAATGAGTTTGATTAAGCTACTTACAAAAATACCGTTGGTACCGGAGGAAGTACCGCCAAATTTTAAGAACCGTTAAATACCGAGTACCGCGGTACCTAGGCTGGTACCTAGGCTGGTACCGGCACCGTCACAAAAATTTCGGGTACCGCCCAACACTACTGCAAACTAAACACTGTTTTGTAAATATTTTATTAACCACTGTTCAATAAATGTAAATAGAGCTTCAGTCTGTTTCCAACCATTATTTACTTAGTTACTTAAACTTAGAATATTTTTGGTTTAAAGTTAACTGCTAGTAAATGCACGTTTTTTCCCATGGTGGCAGCAAAGAATTACCGCTTGCCAACAGGTTAGTTTTATTAAAGCATTAGTCCGCAACGTCGCTCCCGCCTTGAATAGTGGCCTGCTATGCTTGTTGCCCAGAAATCCAGCAAAATTGGAAAGAAAGACCAGTAGCCTAACTTCGCAATACAGTATCCGCACCAGTATGAATAGTGACGTTTGCCGGCACACTGTTTTGGACCGACGCCGCTACAAACTGGTGGGCAGCGGTTGGAATTTTTCACAAGAGCCGTGATCCCAGACGCCTGAGCTTACGTCAACACAAGCTCAACCCCCGCTAGCCTTACTACCATAACCAGTTGTCTTCAACTAAGAAGAGTAAGCAGTCATGGATGCCATTCCACAACTGTAAACCAGGATCCAGTTATCCAGTCCTCCAAACCAGAAGGGGAAGCAGCCTTTCGTCGTGGAAGCTGAGTATGCAGTTTTAGTACCACCTTTAACCATCATACTAAACCAGGATCCAGTTCTCGAAACCAGAGGGGGAAGCAGCTTTTCATCGCAGAAGCCGAGTATGCCGTTTTGGTATCACCTTTAACCGTCATACGAAACCAGGAAACAACTGATGGTCAACTTCGCCGGGAAACGAAGACGATGCCAAAGTGAATGTACAGGTTAGTGCACGGACTTCATGTCTTTGTTGTTGCCAAGCTAGAGAGTGTTTTTTAAAAGAAAAAATGTTTTTTTTTTTTAAATGCTGAAATTTTATGGTAAAATTTGCAACTGTGCTTGAGGTCAAGAAATTCATGTATGTACTGATCTGGATTGTGGTTGTTGGACACATTTTTAATTTGACTTTAGATTTCCGGTTAGATTTCTTGCTGTAAATTTGACGACTTTTCATAAAAATAGTTTTTTTTTTATGTTAGCCTAATTCTCCAAAAGAAAACATGGCCACTTTTGCGGATTTGATTTCAAATATCCGAAATAAGGATTTAAAAAATGCATGCCATATTTTTGGCTTAGAAAAAAGTGATATTCGAAGTAATTCAGCAAAACTTTTGCAAGATGCAGTAGAACTAAAGAAGGTTTTACTTTCTGATCTTGAAGATGCATTAACCGTGGCTATCGAGCGTCGAGAGCAAATGTTAGTTGATACAGAATTAGCAGCTGTTAAAGTTCAAGAAATTTGTCAAAAGGATGAGGAACTTAGAATTAAGGCCTTAGAGGCCGAGAATGCTAAAGTAAAGTTGGCGCAACTAGATGCACAACGTGAGCACGAACCATCTGAAAGAGCAGCCGATCATGAACACGAACTCAAATTAAAAGATAAAGAGAAAGAAAATATTGAAGCCCAAAATTCTGATGCTTTAAATACTTCAATGACGTCCAACCACGACGATCCAGTGATAAAGCCTGGTAAAGTGAGTGAAGCAGTTTGTTAAATCTGATATTAATACTTTTTTAACCTTATTCGAACGTACTATGGAAACTCAACGGGTACCCCGGGATCAGTGGGTGCTAGGGTTGCAGCCTTTAATGGGCGAAATTCTTGTCAAGGTTTGTTTGCAGCTAGATGCGAATGATATTCATAACTATGAAGTAGTCAAAACAAAGCTTTTAGCTAGATTTTTGTACACAAAAGAGACAGTTCAAATCAAGTTCCGTTCTTTGGAAAAAGAAAATGAACAGCTTTTTCACGATTACGCGTTTGAATTGCGTAGCCTATTTGATCAGTGGTTATCTTCAGCCGACGCTACGGGTAACTTAGATAAGATTTCTAATTTATTGTTGTTATAGCAGTTTTTAAAATCCTACCCGGTTGGGTTTAAGAAGTGGCTCCCTGACAAGCAAAGGGAAGGCACGTTGGAAGAAGCAGCTATTTTAGGTGACGAATGGGTAGTCCGAAATAGGCAAATCTCCCTAGAAACTAGTCTTAAACAAACAGACCAGTCCAAACCACAAACCGGTGCACAACCAGGTGCCAAAACCAAAAAATGGTTCAGGGCAAAATGGGGACCAAAACAACCATTCTCAAGGATCTCAAAGGGGTAATGTTCTCAACCAGGCCCCAACAAAAGCGCAGAACTGGTGAGTCTGCAAAGCCTAACGTTTTGAAAAGGCTCGTAGTAAGAAGCCTAATGATGGCAATTGTTTTTTTTTTTTGTAAATTGCCAGGTCACATTCAGAAAAATTGCCGCAAAAAGCAGTTACATCTGCCGCAGCAAGCCCAAACTAGTGAATCCAACTTTGTAAATAGGTTAGGCCAACCACCGGGGTATGTCTTTCAAAAATACATACATAATTGGTCAGTAAATGATAAACCTTGTGCAATACTTAGGGATACTGGGTCAACAGATGATGTTATTGCTAGGGAACTGGTGTTACTCGAACAATTCACAGGTGAATTTACGCATTGCAAAAATTCACTGAATGATCAAACTACTGCACATGCAATTGCTCGAGTGCAAGTAGACATGCCTTACAGTCCACTAATTACCGAAGCGCTTGTTACGGAACACATTGGTCCTCATTTTAAAATGTTGCTTGGAATGCCGTCTCAAACATTCTTAGAGAAAAAGGGTATGGAAGCTCCTACTCCCTTGTGTGATGCCATCACACGATCCTAAGCAAAGGAAGCTGTGAGTGCTGCCTCAGACCTCCCAATCACTCGTCCTAACTATAGGGAAGTAAATAGTGACAGTGAAAATGACTCCTCAGCTGAAGAAAGTGAACAGAATGAGAATCTTGCTCATAAAAATGGTTTTTCTGCCCTAGGCAAGGACAATTTGGATGGTGTTATTCTAGGACTCCAGTCAGATGATTTTTCTAAACTTCTAGAAATTGACAAACCTAAATTCAAAGAGTTGCAAAAAAATTGCGTAACCTTAAGTGAGTGTTGGAAGTCTGCTCATATCGAGCCAGATAAGCAAGATGAAAATAAGCAGTTTTTTTTTATAGAAAATGACTTATTATTTCGTAGGCCATTGAAAGCTACAGCTAGGCCTAATGTAGACAAACAGTTGGTTATGCAAAAGGAGTGTAGAGACTTTGTGCTCAACACAGTTCATACAAATGCATGGGCAGGTCAGCTTGGTCGTGCCAAGACAAAAGAGTTCTTTCTAATTTCTATTCGCCTTTAGTGTTTAAAGACATAGAAACTTTTGTATAGTCATGCCTAACTTGTCAAAAAACCGGCAAAACGGGGCAGAAATTTGTAGCACCGATGGTGTTAGTCCCGATGGATGGTGATCCTTTTTCAAGGTACATAGTGGACATTGTAGGTCCTATTAAACCCAAAAGTAAAGCAGGGTTTAAATATATTTTGTCACTACTAGATCTGGCCACTAAGGCACTGAAAGCTATTCCCCTAAAAACAGCTGATAGCCAGTCAGTAGTAGATGCACTATTGGAAATATTTTCACATCTTGGGTTCCCGTTTGAACTGCAGACAGACCTTGGATCTTGTTTTGTTAGTGAATTAATCACCTTATTCTTGTAAAAATGTGATATAAAGACAATTAACTCTTCAGTTAATCACCCGCAAAGTAATTCAGTAGAACGGTTCCATCGTACACTTAAAGCCGTGTTACGCGCTGTATGTCACGAACACCCAGAAGACTGGGAATGATGTACCCAGGAGCCATGTTTGCGCTTCACACCGCACCTCACGAGAGCACTGGCTTTGCTCCCACTGAGCTCGTCTATGGACGAAACCTAAAAGGACCCTTGGATCTTTTAAAGAATCAGTGGATTGAACCAGATGTCCAGCAGACTGTACTTGAATACGTGTTCGATTTATTGCAGATTTTCAAGTTTGCTCGCGAACTGGCAGTGGAAAACATGCAGAAAGGCCAGGCGAAAAATAAAACATACTATGATTCTAAAGCTGTAGAAAGGAAGTTTAAAGAAGGGGATAAAGTTTTGATTTTAAAGCCTTCTAGAGCCAATAAACTAGATATTTATTGGGATGGTCCTTGTACTGTACTGAAACGTCTTTCAGATACAAATTATTTAGTTTCCAAAATCAGTGGCAGACAACAAGATCCTGTGTATCACGTGAACCTGATGAAACCCTATATTCCTAGGGAAGGTTTATGCAATTATACTCATGCTGACAAAAAAGAAGCCCTTCATAAGGAATTCATTTGGACCGGAAACCCCGGTGACGGCCCTTTAACTGGACCGGAAGCCATGAGTTTGTTCAAAAGAATAGGTGACATTTCTGAAGAACAGAAATTGAATTTATTGAAATTATTTTAAAAAGTTGAAGGAGTATTTTCTACACTCCCAGGTTGTACAGATTTAGTAACCCATGACATCAAACTGCTTGATGAAAAGGTGAAACCTAATAAGTATTACCGACATGGCAAGTTTGAAAAAGACTTGATTGTTGCTGAAGTCCAGAGAATGCTCGGACTTGGTCTGCTTAAAGAAACAGACTCCCCACACGGTAGTCCCATGATTATCGTTCAAAAGGATGATGCTAAACCTAGACCGGTAGCAGATTACCGAGAATTAAATAACAATTCTGAAACACAAGATTACCCAATACCAGGAGGAAATGAAAGCTGGGAGTACACAACTGTAACACATACCATAGAATGCGACACTTGTCGTTTTGGAATGGGGCTTCACCACAACACGTAAACCCCAGCCTAAGCAAAAATATCAGATTTTCTTGTCAATTCTGTAGATTATTTCAGTTTATACGCTTTAGAAATTAAGTTACATGCTTGATTTTGGTTTATATGCTTGAATTTACGCAGATTAGTTTGCTTACATTTGATTTAAAGTAGGCCAGTGTCGTACAGCAGGTTTGTAAGTTCCAACGAAACACAATTTTCGTTCTTTGAACCAGCTCACTCGACTTCCAACCAATCAGAAGGCCATATCACTTTAACCAACCAGAGAGCGGAACACATTCGCATTTTAGGGGGAAGGCTGACGTAGCAGATGCAAACCAGCTGAGATAGCTGCGATCCTCGCTCCACTAATAGTGAGCGAGGAACGCAGCTTCAATCCCAGTTTGCCTTGAGCAGACAACGCTCGCATTCTGCTCTCACTGGCTCTCACCATTTGGAAAGTGAACGGGAATTTTTTTTCCGAGTTTCAATTTGCAGATTCAATCCCTGTATGTTTTGAGCAGATGACGCTCGCTATCTGCTCTTACCGTTTGGAAAGTGATCGTCGCTTTTTTTTTTTCTGAACATTGCTTAGACACGCGTGTAAACAATCTCCCCACCCTAACCCCCACCAGATGAAAGCTTGATGGACAGGGGACGGTTTAGCGGCTGTGGCATTGCTAGGCCGGCAGGCCACCCTACTCGTATTTTGTGACGAGCCTCTGTGGTTTGGAAAGCGAACGGCAGTTTTTTTTCTGAACACTGGTTAGGCACGCATGTAAACAATGCCCCCCAGCCCCAATCCGATGAGAGCTTGATGGACTTAGCGGTTATGTGATTGCTAGTGATAAGTCTTTATTTACAAACAAACAAGTTTGTTTATATATTATTACGTATTTTATTAAGTAGCTAAACCTAACGTAATACGCCATTCTAATCGTGCATTACTTCGATAGCCCATCAAACTGCTGCCTGATCTGTAGCCCTGCCCTGCAGCATTCATCCTATGCACTGATGGCAACCAACTACCCCACAGTCAATCTGCATTATTACGGTACCTTCCTAAACGACCAAACAGAGAGAACCAAACGCACCACTGTTGGTGACAGTTTGGCACATTCCCTGCTAATATCCGTGTTGATGTGGCTTGATTGACGTCAACATCGTCAGCGATGAATCTGTTTGTCAAACTGTTCGCTCGCGCATGCTCAAACCTCCACCCCAGCAAACCACCTACCCGAGATGGTTCGCAATTTGGCATTGCTCTCGCCTGGTCACATCTATTAGCCAATCCTGGTCAAATCCATTAGCCAGGTCTGGTTGCGGTGAAGGTATGACGTATCGAATACTTTGCTGAGCCTGTTGAGCTGTGTTGTAGTTTAGGAAGATGCTGAACGGCTGACGCAACATCACTGCGCACGCGCGACGTCAAGTTTGGAGCCAAACTGTCTCTAACAGTGGTGCGTTCTGTTCGCTCTGTTCGGTGCTTTAGGAAGGAACTGTTAGACTACCTACAACCAGCGGCGTAAATAAACATTTTCCTAGGAATGGAGGGGGGTGCAAATTACACATTTTTACGCCCCTGTTCACCGTCTTTTAGCGCCCCCTTCAGCATGCACAATAAAACTCCACATAGGAGGCATGTTTTGAAATATTTAGCTTTCTCATTATGTTATTCATTATAGGTACCTATAGGTACCTATATGTTATTCATTATAGGTACCTTGCTAGCGCCCCCCCCCCACCACCTTCCTGTATGTGTCTACGTCCACATACACCCTACATTAACGCGGCACTCGTGAATTACTTCTCCCTTTTTCCAGAATCCACTGTTTTGGGTTTGAAAACCTGACGCAGTATCCACCTGTGGAATTTAGTTAGCTTGTCAAGATTCTTCCGACGCTACATTCTAAAATTACTTTGCTTTTTTTTTTGGCATTCACTGACTACGATAAAGACATTTCAATGTACCTACTACGTGTCCAATAATAATTGTCCCCCAACCATCGCTTCATCCTTTCCCCACACCTTACCCAAACGGTGAAGGAATACCGGTTCTTCCTGCTGCATCGTCTATCTTCAAACGTTTTTATTTTTATTTAACTATGATGAAACTTTGCTACGATGTACTTCTGCTTCACTTACGTAATCAATTTTTCATCCCCTCCCCCACCTCCCACCGAACGAAGCATACGTAGATTCTTCCTCAGTGTTCCCACTCCCCCCGCCACCATATCTAGAATACGTCACACTTCCGCCCCCCGCCCCAACTACGGATTGGCTGCAGGTCGGGGGAGGAGGGGGTAGCAATATGCAGCCACTGGAATGTTGAGGTACTTCAACGCTGCGAGGTGCTGGGAAGGGTGGGGGGGGGGGGGGTGGCACGTAGACAGCAGGTCGTTAGCGCCAACCTCAGTCACTGTACAGTGGTCCGGGAGCACAGTCACAGTCGCATGAGAGTGTTGTTTCAGAGCTGCTAGGCTGGCGATGTAACTTACTGCTAGACAAACGTGTATACAGTCATATAAGCTAGTGTAACACATTTTTTATTTAATTTCGCCTACGGTATTTTCTCGAATGAGCACCCGGGGGCTTTATTTTCGTGTGCAAAACACGGCGCTCATACTTTTTGAGAACCGATCAGCTAAACTGAAACAAGTGTGTAATCGATGAGCACTAAAACAAAGCTAGCTCCACGAAGAAAAACGCAGTGTTAGCATAGGGAGCTACAGTGAAAGCCACTATGCACAAGGCCGTGGGAGTGGGAAGGGGGGGAGGGGGGCTGGGATTAGCAATTTTTTTGTTCAAACTGGTAACTTTATGCCCCGACCAAAGGTTTACCCCCCTCCCCCACCCCCCCCGTCATAACAACGAAAGAATGAAGTCTAACTTTAAAGTTTGCACTTCAGATTAAAACGAGAATAATTAAAAAAAAATTATGAAAAGAAAATTATACTTGGATAAGCTCTTTTACGCCGTCTTCAGTCTTTCTTCCCCCCCCCCCCACCCACTGGGTAACTACGGCCCTGATTGAGTGGCCTTACGGCATTTTTTTAAACTACAAGGAAAAGCACACACTGGATATCATGTGATTCGGTGCCTGGATGCTACGACGGGAGTTTGCTTAAAACTTTGCTCTTTTAATTGACGGAACGTGCAGACGTGTTAACGATACGTTTATTTAATTTAAATAAAGTATAGCGTGTATATATTTTAAAAGACGTGTGGTTTGTAATTAGCACGATGGATTAACAATTTCCGAGCTCGGCGAATGAGTGGATGACAAAATAAACAAAGTTACAGATTAATTTCTTTTTGAGCTACAAATTGGAGTAGCCCAATGAGAAGGTAGTCTGCTGACGTAGTTGTTAAATTGAACTTTCATATACTATGACTTACAGTTTAAACCAATGAATCAATCTGTATCACGCAGCTATTCTATTCAATCCGATCTCGCTTTCCACAAGCCGTCATCATGACGGGCAACCATCCTCTATGTAATGGAATGACTTGTAATACCCGTTAATGGCTAAGCCTAACCACAGAAACGCCGTGTTTTTTCGAGTGGATTTTAAATATCTGGCGCAATAAACTACATTTCAAGATTTTCCAGCGGTTCTAGAATGATTTACCTCACTCGTCAGCGTTGTAATTTGATTAATATATCTACCCGAATTGTCAATACGCGCAAGTTACAACGAACGTTCGGCGGCGAAGCGATAGACAATGACGCCATTGTTGTTTTCCGTCGAATTAGCCAAAAATTGAGCTCAACCCATAGCCCAACGTAGCTTTACTAGACTGTTTGGGATTGGCTAGACTTTACAAAATCCGAATCTTATACAAAACAGGATAAACTATAATACACCATTTTTGGAGTAAAAATAATAATTACATTAAACTCCACAAAACGTAATTTTAAATATTGTTGCTCAATACCAGTTTCGCCATCTGGCGACAAACGCGACTATTAGTCGTAGGGCCAAAATCTGCCGCACGATGGCAGGGCAAACGGTAAACGCCAGTTACGGAATCATCCAAGTAAGGTATTCCTCGCATACTACGTATGCTTTATTAATTTTCTCCTGCCAATACCTAATATTGAGGAGTGTTTAGAGAAAGCTTCCAAGTGGAAGTACATCTCGATTTTTGACTTAAATGAGGATTTTGGCAAGTAAAACTGACCCCAAATGCCTCTAGAGTTGCAGCCATCACAACCCTTATTGGAAAATTTGAGCCCCTGATCATGAACATGGGGATGAAAAATGCCCCGTTCTGCTTTCAAAAGCTCATGGATCAAATTACCAGAGGGATGGAAGAGTTTGTGACATCCTTCCAAGATGACACAGCTGTGGGAGCCGAAACTTGGCCCCAACATCTCGAAAATGTATTCATCTTTTTATCTGCTATAAAGAAAGCAGAACTTACTGTTAATACAACCAAGAGTCAAGTGGCTTGTCAGAAAGCTACCTTCTTGGGACATGAAGTAAGCGATGGTAGTCGTTCTCCTTCTGAAGTGAAAGTTTTAGCTGTGCAAAATTTTGCCAGACCCCAAACGAAAAAAGATGTTAGATCCTTTTTAGGATTAGTTGGTTATTATCAATGATATTTGCACCGTTATGCTCAAATTTGTGCGCCTCTAACAGATGCTTTAAAGAAAGATGGTCCAGACCCCATCTTGTGGGATAACCTTAAACAGGAGGGCTTTGACACTCTCAAGAGAGCCCTCGTTTCTATCCAGTGCTAAGAGCACCCGATTTTGATCAACCTTTCACGGTCCAGTGTGACTGTAGTGAGAGAGGAATGGGCGTGGTCCTTTCCCATGCTCTGTGTGGAGAAGAGCATCCGTGCGTCTACATTTCCAGACATTTCCAGCCTCTACTGACTGCCAGAGAACAAAACTTTGGCACAACTGAAAAAGAATGTGCTTGCCTCGTGTGGGCAGTAGCCAAACTTAGGCCATACTTGTATGGAACCAAGTTCTGCATTGAAACTGATCATAATCCATTGCACTGGCTCAAACAAATGGCCGGTAAAGACTCCATAGACTCCTGAGGTGGAGCCTAGCATTACAAAACCATGACTACCAGGTAAAATACAAACCCGGTAAGGAACATTTGAACGCAGATGCTCTTAGTAGGTATTTTGCTTAAATTTGAAGTTTAGTAAAATTTAACTTTTTCTGAAATGTTTAAAAGTTAAGGCTAGTGAGATTTTAATTTCTCATCTTTAGGTATGCTGAAAGTACAACCTTGAAGGGACTTTCGTTTTTTCCCCCGTTTCCGAAATTTTATGCCCAAATTTTAGGGGCAAATGATTCCGCTGACGGATGCCTACAGCTTCTTCCTTTTGTGGAATAAAGGCCTCTGACATTGGACGACCTAAGTGAGTTCCTCGCTAAGAGCACACCGGAATAAGTGACCCCAACTTATCCTTTTGAGTTTTTATGGAAAATCTTCCTCTGTAAAAACTTATGGTTTGTTACATTTCTCCGGACATTGCGAACTGAAAAATGTATTTTCCTCGCAGCTAAAGGGTTAAGCGATGTACTTTTTCCTTATGCGTCTAATGGTCATGATGCTTTTGGCTAGTTTTTTTCAAGAAAAATAATTAGATACCTTGTTGAGTTTTATGGTCAGACTTAAGTTGTGGGGTATACCTTCAAACTCTCCAGTGTTAAAGTGTTGTATTGTTTAATAGAGCTTATCTTTTGTTACGTACCCATAGGAAGCACCCTTCTAACCCTTATCGCAAGCTAGGTTGGGTGTGGACGGCTGGAAGTTTTTTGGTATTTTCTTTGTTAAAAAAAAATGCAATTTGACATAACTCGGACCAGTTAGGGACGTATTACCAGAGTAACAGAAGATATCATTTGACATGCATGCTATTTTTTTTATGTAAAAACAAACAGTTTTCTGAGAGCAGAGAGTGCTCAGAGTCTTTATGACTTCCTGTTTTTTTGATGGACTTCTTACAAATGGATGAACTTTTTAGGCTTGAACTTTACTGCAAATCCCTTTAATTTTCTTGGTTGTCGTGAAATTACTTGTCGGTTAATTTTACGTTGGCTTGGTAACATCATTGGTAAGACATGTTGTCTTTGCACTAATCTTTGTTTCAGCCGTTATTTCAGCGTTCATGTAAACCCCGAAATAAAGTCTTCCTTGTGGGGGCGTGTAAGGAATTTGCAACATTTTCTTTACGGTACTGGAGCTAGGCTACCTCCAAGCAACAAAACGCCAGATTTTAAAATCGAAACTGCCAACCCTAAACTTGGTAAGGTTGGGTGGGCAGGAGAAATTGAACTTTTACACTACAATCGTTGAAATCTTAGAAGATCGTCGAGAAAACCCAAGTGGTCTGTCTTACTGAAGTTCTGAATTCTTCAATTTCGAATTTATTTAATTTTTAATAAATACCAAAATATAAACTGCGCTGGTGCCAAAAAATTGTAACGCACATCGTTGTAGTTCGGCATAAAGCCACGTAGATTATGTTACCTACACGTTTCATAATTGTTTAAAGACCTCTCACAAACAATAGGGGTACTTCACACAGCATAATAATCGATTTTATTGATATCTGAAACTGTTTATAACTTGCAACATCTCATGTGTATGACGCAGGTTTGTTAGCGCTAATGTCGCTGTTTTCACATATTATTTTTTTTCAAAGTCTGTCTTAAATCTTCGTAAAAGTTGCTTAGCCTTTGATCTTAATAATGTTCTGATTCCAAATATATTTACCTTTTTAAATTCGGTGGGGTAGTTTTAAAACTATGAGGCAAAACGTGTCCGCTACCTCGGCTCAATGCCTTTAGCGCCATGTTGGAATTTTACTTGCGTAAGTAAAAACAGTCGGTTCTCTCGTGCAAATCGGAAGTGGCTCGAGCGTCGTTGGCGCCGAATTTGGCTAACCGAACTCTCCACCAACCAGTGAATTGGATACTTGGAAATTTAGGCTCTAAACAAATCCTAAGGTGCCTTACATGTCTAGCCCTCCTCGGGGTCCGGGCAGAAGGCAAGTTGAAGCCGTTTCCAAAGTATAAGAACCCAAGAGAAAGAAAATATCGTTAGCATAGCTCGACCTCGCAGCCACTTATCTCCACGTTATCCGGGAGAGCGATGTTCTTCTGCCGCCGCAAATTGTGCCAAACGGGGCAAAGGTAGAGGACATGTAAGTTAACTTAGTTGTACTTGAAGATCGTTTAGGCCATTTATTTTAAAACTTAAATGTAACTTAAACTTAATTATCGCGATCGGGGTAGGTTTTTGCTGGTGAATCGTCGTCAGTGACATCATATGAGTTGAATTTTTATTTAAAATTACATGCATTTTTGCGAAAATGTACTTCTAGTTTGAAGTTGGTGAAATTTCTTGATCGTTGTTGGTACTTGAGTGTTAAGCACGATTTACTTAACGATTTTTTTTTTAGTTGTTGCTGAAATCTAATACCAAGATTCGTTGTAACCAAAATGAAACTGCAAACTAAACACTGTTTTGTAAATATTTTATTAACCAATGTTCAATAAATGTAAATAGAGCTTCAGTCTGTTTCCAACCATTATTTACTTAGGTACTTAAACTTAGAAAATTTTAGTTTAAAGTTAACTACTAGTAAATGCACGTTTTTTCCCATGGTGGCAGCAAAGAATTACCGCTTGCCAAGTTAGGTTAGTTTTATTAAAGCACAACCCCGCACCCGTCGCTCCGTCCTTGAATAGTGGCCTGCTATGCTTGTTGTCCTGAAATCCAGAAAATTGGAAAGAAAGACCAGTAGCCTAACTTTGCAATACAGTATCCGCACCAGTACGATTAGTGACGTTTGCCGGCACACAGTTTTGGGCCGACGCCGCTACAGTAGCCACTTGTTTGACCTGCCAAAAAAATGGCAAAATAGGACAAAAATTTGTTGCTACCGTGGTGCTTGTTCCCATGGATGGGGAACCCTTTAATCGATATATAGTTGGTATCGTGGGGCCCATCAGGCCTACTAGTAAGGCCGGGTTTAAATACATTTTATCCTCTTTAGACCCAGCAACAAAGTTTCCTGAGGCTGTGCCCCTTAAAGTGGCCAACAGCTAAAGCGTCGTTGATGCCCTCCTACTTGTTTTTTCTAGACTAGGATACCCCAGTGAGCTCCAGTCTGACCTGGGCTTAGTTTTTATCTCAGAGCTTACAACATTATTTCTCGAAAAATGTGGAATTAAATGTGTAAATTCGAGTGTTTGTCACCCCCAATTAAATAGCGTTGCGAGATTTCATCGGACACTCAAAGCAGTGCTGACAGCTGTCAATCATGAGCATCCTCAAGACTGGGAACGATGCCTCCCGGGCGCCATGTTTGCCCTACGTACTGCTCCCCACGAGAGCACCGGCTTCATGCCAGCCGAAATGGTCTACGGCCGAAATTTAAAAGGCCCTCTTGAACTTGTAAAAAGCCAATGGGTTGAACCCGATGTTCACCCATCCATCCTAGAGTATATCCTGGATTTACTCCAGCATTTTAAATACTCACGGGAACTCTCACAAGAACAAATTGTGAAGAGTCAACTTAAAAATAAACAATACTATGACGCCAAGGCAGTTGAACTGAAGTTCAAGGAAGGTGATAAGGTTCTAGTCCTTAAACCTGCTCGTGCCAATAAAATCGAGATTTATTGGGATGGCCCATGTGAAGTATTGAAACGCCTTTCTGATACAAACTATCTAATCAAGAAGTCTTTTGGTTTGCAGAAGGAAACAGTATATCATATACATCTTCCCAAACCCTATCTGCCCAGGGAAGGAGCCTGTAATCATTCTTACAATGAAGAAAGGGAATACAATCCCTCTGACCATGTATGTTTTGGTCAACCTGGAGACGGCCATCTTACCGCTCAGGAAGCCATGAATCTTTTTAAGAAAACTGGCGATTTGTCTGAATCTCAGAAAACCGATTTGTTACAAATCTTTGAAAAGGTGGATGGTGTTTTCTCCACTCTGCCGGGTCGTACCGACCTTGTTACCCATGATGTCAAACTTGTAGATAACCAAGTAAAACTCCGCAAATACTATCGTTATACGAAATTTGAGAGGGATTAAATTGTAACAGAGATCAAGTGTATGCTTGAATTGGGCTTAATCGTGGAAACTGATTCTCCACATGGATCACCCATGATCACTGTTCAAAAAGAGGACGCAAGCCCACGCCCTGTAGTAGACTACAGGGAACTCAACAACAATACCGTAACCAAGGATTACCCTATTCCTAATATAGGGGAATGCATAGAACGTGCAGCCAAGTGGAAATTTATTTCCATTTTCGATTTAGATCGTGGATTTTGGCAAGTGCGCTTGACACCACAGGCTTCATTAGCAGCCACCATCACAACCCCCATTGAGAAGTTTGCTCCCTCGTAATGAACATGGGGATGAAAAACGCTCCATTTTGCTTCCAAAGCTGATGGACAATGTCACCCGTGGTATGGAAAAATATGTAACACCATTCCAAGACGACACTGCTGTGGGGGCTGAAACTTGGCCCCAGCATCTTGATAACGTTTTTAATTTTCTCCTTGCTGTTAAGAAGGCCGGGTTAACGGTTAACGCCAAAAAATCGCAGGTCGCTTGCAGCAAGGCTACCTTTTTGGGCCATGAAGTCGGCAATGGATCTCGTTCCCCCTCTGAGGTGAAAGTCCTTGCCGTGCAAAAGTTTGCCCGTCCCCAGACCAAGAAAGATGTCCGTTCCTTTCTAGGCCTAGTGGGGTACTACAGCGTCACATTCCCCATTATTCAGAGATATGTGCTTGTCTAACAGACTCTCTTAAAAAAGGATGCACCAGACCCAGTAACCTGAGACGAATCAAAGTAGCAGGCTTTTGATACTTTGAAAAACTCATTAGTGACATTTCCTGTCCTAAGAGCGCCCGACTTCAACCAAACCTTCACTTTACAATGTGATTGTTCAGAGAGAGGTATAGGCTGTGTATTGTCTCAAGAATTTGGAGATGAAGAACACCCCTGTTACTATGTGCCTAGAAAACTGACAGCTAGGGAACAGAACTATGGGACGACAGATAAAGAATGCGCGTGTTTGATCTGGTCAGTTGCTAAATTGCGGCCTTACATTTATGGGCCAAAATTAGTCATTGAATCAGATCATAACCCGCTACATTGGCTCAAGCAAATGTCTGGAAAAAACCCCAGATTGCTTAGGTGGAGCCTTACCCTTTAAGACTACGACTACACAGTTCGTTACAAACCTGGAAAGTATCACTTGAATGCTGACACTTTAAGTCGGTATTTTGTTTAAACTGTATTTCTAAATATTTTGTTTTCAGTGCAAAAATTCTGCTGAGAACCATTTATGTATTTACGTGATAATAGCAGGGATTTTAACGACACCTATTAAATATTCATTAGGAATATTCCACGGGAGTTGCAACTTGTCCCCGGTTGGCTCCTCTTTAAGTTTTTACGAAACATCTTTCTTTATAAAAAGTTGTCTGTCTCACCTCTGAGTTCAAAAGGTTAACTCTGTCGTTAAAAGGTTGCTGCATTTTTATCCATAAAACCATCCAGTGCTGTATTTATTATGCTTAAGTTATGGGTCATACCTGAAACCCTTTAGTGTCTAAAAATGCTCATGTAACAAGTTACTTGGTAACCTTAAAGGGCAATTACATTCATTTTGACATGCGTGTTTGACTTTTGGATCACTTACACAACAACTAAACACTAGAATCGCGGTAAGAATACGTTACTTACGTCCGATATAACAATTTAATTACTGCATCACCAAAATACGACACGGAGATCGCCATTGTTTTGCTGTAACGCTCAGAAATTAATACAGACAGATGGATCTCTTCGATTTCGACTCGCAGCCGATTGAGATAGCTGGATTGACTGTGAGGAGCGCAAGCGTAGTGGCCAGCTACGGCCGTCAGACGCTTGAGCTCCTCACAGTCAATACAGCTATCTCAATCGACTGCGAGTCGAAATCGAAGAGATCCGTCTGTCGGCATTAATTTCTGGGCGTTCCAGCAAAACAATGGCAATCTCCGTGTCGAGTTTTGGTGATGCAGTAAATTGTTATATCGGACATACGTAACGTATTCTTACCGCCAATTCTTGTGTTTAGTTTTTGTGTAAGTGATCCAAAAGTCAAACATGCATGTCAAAATGGATGCAATTGCACTTTAAACCAATTCAGTGGTATTTGTTTTAACAGTAAATAGAGCTGGTCATTTTAGGCGTACCCACAGTATTCAATTCTCCAACAACTATCGCAGTCTAGGTTTATTGAAATGCACCCGTTAGTTTTTATCGCAGTTTACCAGGATAAAAAAAAACTAGACTTGAGGAAAGGCAGAACGGTGAGGGACATATTATCAGAGCTGTAGATGGCCTCATTTGCTTGTTAAATGATACAAAAACATGAACTGTAAATTTTTTCTTCAAACTTAGTGTTTTAACTTTAAATGTCTTTTGCTCAATTGTCTGGTTACTTGTACGATATTCCTGCACGAAGCAGTGCGGACAGCTACTAGTTAATTTTGCAAAACTAGTGTTTCTTTTAATTTGTAACTTTGAAACTTACTTTAAATTTTCTAAGCCACAAAAACGTCAGTCCCCCAAAAATATAAAACGGCAAAGTTTATTTTTTTGCAAAAAGTGTAATAATTTTCTCTTGTGGATCCGGGGGCAGGATACCATCCCACATGTTATCTCATTCTAAGATAAGAATGAATGAAACCAAGAATAGTTTCTCACTGGCGGTAATGCTTAACTCGTGTTGTTCTTGTATTACTCTACATGGCTTGGCAGTCTTGATAGTAGCATGTCTTGTGTGCAGTAACCTTTTCTGTTGTAGCTTCCATTTTATGTTCAACAGGAACCCCAAATGGAATCCTCTGCGTGGGAGGTTGTAAAGGGCTTTTTGGCCAAAACCATTTTAGAGAGGATACCTGATCTCCAGCTGTCAAAAAACCTCAGGGAATCTTAGTTTTTTAAGACGAACTTTTTTTTCTTCTTTGGCGCACCAATGCAAAAAGACCTCGATTTTGTAACCTCAGCCATCTCCACAATTATGGACTAAATCGGCCAAACTTGGAACTCCTTAATGGCCACAATCTCTAGCTACCGGCTGGGGAAAACAGAATACCAAAAATCCATCCAGAAAAGTATCTACAGCCATTTAAAAATCACCCCAAACCACCTGCAGCGGTCATCACTTGCCCGCCATTATTCAACATTTCTGTACATTTGTAATTACTTCTTTTCATTTTCTTTTAGGCATAAAGCCAAATTATGTTAGCTTAGTTGTGGGTTAGGAGGGGCTTCCTTTGCAAAGGTACTTAACCTCATGATTAGGTTGTTTTAATATGATATTTTTTATCTTATTTGTGGTGCACCCAAAAATTATGAAAAGTTCAGCCTCCATGAAACTAGTTATCTGCCACTGCAAATAATGCTCGTTTTAATGCATTTTAGCATTCATACTTATTTATCCCTTTGCTATTTTAACTTGCCCCGTGAACACTACCACTTGCTTAATGATTTTATTTAACTTTAAATTTTACCGGACACGAGTTTTTATTGTACATATTTTTGCCAGAAATCACCGTTATAATCGCCGATCGTGACCACCATTCCCAAGCCAAACAAACTAGCTTTACTTCTATTAATTCAATAAAACTTATAAAGATCTGTTCACAATGCAAAAGTCCGTCTGCGCAATACACTTCGTCCCCCCCCCCCCAACCTAGTTGTGGTGTCTAACACTGCAGTTTGCCGTTAAAGCTAGTTAAATTTAGCAGTAGTGAATTATTCACTGCAATAGCAACTCTACTAAGCTTTAATCTGAGATACTCCAAGAAATAGTCATGTAAATATGAATCCTACAGTCAATATTTTAATGCAAACGCCAATTCCCAATGTCCATGTGTTCAAAACTCATATTGGCCTATCTTTACATGTCCCTACTCCTTCAAACGGCACTACACCAAAACCCTTTGCCCAGCCGACTTCTCCTCCCACTTTCCATTGTTCTCCTGGCCCTCCACCAATCAGACCCCCGTAGCTCTCCTCGGCGTCCGCGCTTGGTCGCCAAAAGCCGCTGCTCCAGCATAAAAATCCCCACTTGCCCTCCCTCCACAGCACAGCTCACAGACCTCAAGCTAGAGGTGGTCACACCGATTGGGATAGGAGACGATGCCGTCCAAGTGTTGCCATGCCGGGCAAATGGTTGTGGTTCATATTCCCTTAGTTTAAAATTCAAAAGTTGTACTTTAGGCCCCCTAAACCTAAATTATTAGTTTAATTTTAAATACTTCTAGCTTTGAGAAATTATGGATGTAACTTTTTCTATCGGCAGTTTCTAGTTTAAGTTAACCATAACGTCAGGGTGGTTCCCTTCCTAAAACCATGTCATCTTACTTATTTTAGTGAATAACTTAAGTAAAAGTCTTCTTAAATTGCTAGTGTTTGTCGCGGCAGAACTAGTCCAGATTTATTAAGAAGTTTAGCATGATTTGAAGGTGCACTTCTTACCACTAAACTGTAAGCCCGATTTATAACTTGCTGTTGAAATAGGGAGGTTGAAATAGACCTGAGGCTAACTTCCTAGATGTAAAGTTGAATTATATTGGATCCGTAATTCGGTAGTGGAATTTATATTTGAAATTTCTTGTTGCTTTTAAACTAAAAGCTTTATTGTGAAAACACGTAAAATTGTAACTTGCGATGTTTTGTTTTGTTAAACTGCATAAATAAAACCAAGCGTTTTAAACGTCAGTTGTTTCCCCACGTGTTAATTGTCGAGTTATATCTCGTGCCAGTCATTATTTATGAGAACTCGGTTTACGATACTCCACCATGGTGGCATATTTATACCTAAAATGGTGGTAAAATTTATACCTAGTGTAAATTTGTTAAGCCTACAGAAATTGATAGGACCATGTCGCTCCGTTCCCTACATCGGGCCTGTAGCCAAACTGTGCTTTGATAAAACTCCAAAGTATTATTTTAACCAAGACCAAAGTCAACCAGATGTCAGGGATGTTACAAGCACCTCAGCCGTCGTAGCATCCGCCGTTACACCCCCAAAAATGCCTTAAGGTCAGAAATCGTGTAGTAGCCTTATCAACGCCCCCCCTCCCCGCCCCGCCCAGTCTTTTTTTTTTAGTGAATCGGAAAATTGACTAAACATTTACCGAACTCAACGTTTTATCCCTTTAAATCTTGGTTGTTCTGCAGCAAAGTTAACGAAAATATTCATAAATTTAACGAAATCAACATTTAATCCAACACGATTCACGGGAGCATTTGTAATCACGGCAAAGTTGGGAATATTATACCTACACGATCGATCATTGATGTGCGTAATATTGCTTTAGTCTTGCGAAAACGCTATACCTTTTTCACATTTATTTTCAAAATTAGTTTATTAGATCATCCTCCTTCCAATATCGAACATAATTCAAAGTTAAAACTAATTTTTAACCATGACCAACTACAGGGGCTCGTCACAATATCCGCGAACGTGCGGGCCAACAAACAACGCGCGCAGCAACACTATAGTAAGAAAAGAAGAAAAGGGAGGCAACATGGCCACCATGGAACACAGAAAAATAAAGGCATTATTTATTTACGACAATAATCCGTCCTTCCCACGCTTGCCGATTGTGTTTTCAATTGCACAATTGTAAACCTGAGACATTGTTTCAAAAAAAACCACTTGTTGCTGTTCTAACTATGACCTACGTTTTTTAATTATTGCCGATACGAACACGTACTGGCCAATTGTGCACACAACGACATCTCTTGGGGGTCACAAAATCCGATGCTTTCACCACGACACATGTAAAATTTTTGGTGATTTTGTACACTAACCTTAATAAAACTTAACTGAACTGCATCTTTAAAAAATTTCCTTTCGATCAGCGACCTTTAATTTCCCCTACACTGTTTACATATGGAAGTAGAAGTTCGAAAAAGCCGCGATCCATTGAAAATACAGGAATACCGAGTTTAGGGCCATTCAGCAACTAGTGCAGCCGGAAGTACCGGTCCTGTCAACAAAAGAAACGGAAAACCGCTAAAGAATAACTTTGAGGTTCTAAATGGTATTAAAAAAAATAACATTTTGCCGGCCCCCAGTCAGGCCGACTAAAAATGGTTTCTTTTTTGCCTAAAACATACTTAATCTGATAATTTAGCATTACATTGTCCTCAATTAATGTCTCGCTGGAGGTTTTTAAGTTGCTTGTAGCCGCCTGCTTGCATGACCCACTGTGCATGCGCAGCCCTCTCTATATAAGCGAGAACGTGGTCAGTCTTGGCATTTATTTTCCTCTGTCAGGCGGTGACTCGAGAGGGGAGGTAGGGCGGGCTTTGGTTAAGTATGTTTTAGGCAAAAAAGAAACCATTTTTAGCCGGCCTGACATGGGGGCCGGCAAAATGTTTTTTCTTTGTTTCCCAAACATATTAACCTGATAATTTAGCATATTCAGTAGACCTCGTCAAACGTGGTGGCGTGCACCGATCTGACGGGGCGTCCCGGGATGCAAGCAGGCTTCCCCCAAAATTTTTATTATAGTAAAAATTTGCACTTTTTTCAGAACAGGATGTTGATACAGGAAGTTGAATCTCTTTCGTAGGGTTTGGTGGCCTTGAAAAGGATCGTTGTTTTGAGGGTTCTTGCTTCCTTCTATGGATGGCTTGCTTCTATCTGGGATGGCTTGCTTCTGCTTCGTTCTGAGTGCTTAAGGGGGCTTGACCACAGTTCTGGCTGCGACGATTGGTCTCAGCCGGTGTAGTCCCTTTCCTTCTCTTGACATGTTCCTTAGGTGGTGGGAGGTGAATGTCGTTGAGTGACGCCAGGATGCGGCTTGTAGAATTTCTTCTAATGGGATGGTGTTGTGGAGTGCCCATGATGTAGAAATCGCTCTGACCTCGTGTGCTGTTGCTCTTTCCCTGCTTAGGTTGGGTTCTGCAACGTCGATGGTTTACTTTATCCAGCGGGAGATCATGGCGGCTGAGGTTTCTCCTGTTTGGAGGTCTATCAGTAGTTGATTTTTGCCTCACGGATGTCTTCGTGTTGAGTTCTTGTGAGGTAGAAACGGAGAGCTCGGATGAGACATAGAAAACGTTCCGGCTTGTCACCTGTCAAAGTTGAGAGGACTGGGAAGGTTATGGGTTTTGGTGATTCGGATGGTTTTTGAGTTTTGGCTCAAAACCCTGTTCTTGGGTGAGGGGTTACCGAAGAGAAGTTTGGACCAGAGATGCAGTAGGCTGGGTCTGCTGATAGGGCTTGGATTTCGGAACAGCGGGCGCTAGCTGCGAGTGTGACGTGAAGACATTTTCCCTGGTAAGGAGGTGAAGGGAGCCGTCTTGCATTGGTTCGTAGGGGGCTTCCATTAGGGATTGTAGGATGATTGACTAGTCCCAGTCTGTGACAAGTCTTTTCGTTGGTGGGCGGTCATTTTCGAAGGAGCGGAGAAAAGCAGAAATTCGGTAATCATCGAGAAGGTTGGTCTTGTCTGTTGCCTTGAATACCGAGTTTAGGGCTGAGCGGTAGGCAAGGATCGTTGAGCCTTTGAGTTTGTCGATGTCGAAAGGTCAGTGAAGAATCTTAAAAGTTCGGGTAGAGGGATTGATTGGATTGATTTTCCTTGTGAAACGCCAATGAAACCATTTGGACCAGTGGCTGTCATACATTATGTTTTTTGGTTCTCTGGTGGCTTTTGAAGCGATTCGGGTGGCATCATCTTGATGGATTCCAGCCATCTTGAGGAGTTTGATGATAGTAGCCACGCGTGAAGGTTTAGACTGGGAAGGTTTGGGTGAAGTTTCGAGCCCCTTTGTTGAGACAGAAGATCTGAAAGAAGAGGGAGGGTTCTTGGAGTGTCGACTAGGAGGAATAGTAGGTGTGGGAACCATGGTGCCGACGCCAGGGGGGAGCTATTAGAAGGAAGAGGCTTTGACCTTCTTCGGGTTTCCGAAGTAATTGTGGATTTGGGTTAGGCACGGTCGGGACGAGCTGTCAGAGGAGAAAACTACGTTCGTCTTAAGGCTTTGCTGTAAACGTGGGATTTTAGCCACTAGTGAGACAAGTCTTGATGTTGAAAGTGACGATTGTTGATTTTCACTCGAGACGTGGGGTTAGCCACGATCGAGACGTGAATCAGTGTGGACTGCCACAGTCGTTTGGATCTTCATTCGTGGTGTGGGGTTGGGCACGGTCGAGATGAGCGGCCTGAGATAAAGATGTTGTCCGAGAACTTCACTCAATTCGTGGGTTGTGGTCACGAATGAGACGAGTGTAGACAGCCATGGTCGTTTTAATCTTCACCGGAGAAATGGAGTCAGCCATGGTCGAGATTCTGGAAGAGGAGAGAGCGTCATCCATTTTGACTCTTCACTCAAAACATGGGTTTTAGCCAGGTTTGAGACAAGCACCGGTGTGGGTTGCTACAGCTGTTATGATTTCCGCACGAGACGTGTGGTAAGCCACGGTCGAGACAAGGAGCAAGAGGTGAAAACGTCATCCGACCTGACTCTTCATTCTAAAGCGTGGTTTTTAGCCACGGATGAGCCAAGAATCAGAGTGGACGGCGACTGTTGTCTTGATTTTACTCGAGACGTGAGGTCAGCCATGGTCGAGACAAGCAGCCAAAGGTGGAGACCGTCCTGTCTTGATTCTTCACTCAAAAAGTGGGTTCTAACCACGAATGAGACGAGCATGAGTGTAGACAGCAGCTGTTGTCTTGAGTTTTACTCGTGACCTGGGGTTAGCCATGGTCGAGACAGGCACCAAGAGGTGTAAACGGCTTCCGTCTTGGTTCTGCACTCAAAACGTGGGTTTTAGCCACATGTGAGACAAGTAGCAGTAGACAGCAACTGTTGTCTTGATTTTCAATCGAGACATAGGGTCAGCCATGGTAGAGACCAGCAGCAAGAGGTGCAAACGGCTTCTGTCTTGGTTCATTCAAAACGTGGGTTCTAGCCGCGAGTGAGACGAGCAGCAGTGGACAGCGACTGTTGTTTTGATATTCGCTCGAGACGTGGGGTCAGCCATGGTTGAGACAAGCAGCAAGAGGTGCAAACGGCTTCCGTCATGGTTCTTCACTCAAACGTGGGCTTTAGCCATGAGTGAGACGAGCAGCAGTAGACAGCAACTGTAAGCTTGATTTTCGCTCGAGACGTGGGGTCAGCCACGGTCAAGACAAGCAACAAGAGGTGCAAATGGCTTCGCCTTGGCTTACTCAAAACGTGGGTTTTAGCCACGAATGAGACGAGCAGCAGTGGACAGCAACTGTTCATCTTGATTTTCGCTCAAGACGTGAAGTTCCACGGAGGGCTGATGGCAGTCGTCGAGGTATGCACTTGCTTTGATTTGCTGTTGGTGAAGGTGAGCCAGGATTGGTTTTAAGACCATGGTGAAAATTCTTGGAGTTGCGTTCAAGCCCAAAGGTAGACAGCGGAATTCGTAAACTTGGCCGTCGTAGATGAATCGGAAGAATTCCGTTGAGGATGGGTGAAGTGGAACATGAAGGTATGCATCCTCTAGATTTATGGAAAATGTCGAGTCGTTCAGTTTGAAGGAGAGGCGGATGGATACCAGTGTCTCCATTTTGAAGTTGGGATAGGTGGCAGAGCGAGCTGGATGTCTTCTAGCGGAAATACATTTCTATAGACGGCGACATGGGAAACCCGGACTACGCCGGTCGCCCGGCGGTCGACGTGGACGGATGGCGGTGCGGCAGGGAAAAGCACAGCACCCGTGGACGAAGCGATGAGCGAAAGAGAGTCGGGATGTAAGACATCGTGGCAACATCCGACGTGAAGAAGATGAGTGAGAGGTACTAATCCCAAAGCCTAAGCGCAAGGCGTGCGACAAGGTGACGGCGTGAAGAAAAAAGATGGTCGAAAGGACGAGTAGGCCGTAAGGGAAGCCCACGGGATGGTGATGGTTGCCGTAAATTAACCCGCAGGTCGTTGGGGGCCGGGATAAAGTGCGTAGGTCACATGAAGCAGGGAACAGTTTGCCGTTGGCGAAGTAGGCTAGTCGGACGAAGCCGGCCGCCCAGCGGTCGTCAAGCAGTTCAAGTTAGGAGCGTCAATCCGTGGGTGAGGTGATGAGCGAAAGGAGATTTGAAGGTCGGATAGAGGAGTGGTCGTCGTCAGAAGGAGCGAGCAGATGGGCGAAAGGGAACGATAGTTTGCACCGACAGGACAGGAAATCCTCAGGTTCAAAGTAGCAGAAGAGGCGTCGTCGGGATGACAGCTTGAGTCAAAGAGATCAGCGATCACTTCGGAAGCGATGACCGTAGGGACGACGGCAACCATCTTGAAGCGGAAAGCCCTTTGTTGATGGCGATGTAGGGATCCCGGTCTAATCCGGTCGTCAGCAGACGACGCGGACGGCGGCGGGGAAGCAGTTCACAGCACAGCCGTGATGGTGATGGGCGAAAGGAATGAAAACCAAACTCACAGGCGAAATGAGAGTGCTTTGGCTTGCCGTCGATCCTCTTCCAAGGCCGAGAGGGTGGGAGGAAGTGGATTGGCTTGGCCGTCTTGAAGCGCAGAGTCATCTTCTTCGTTAGCGACATAGGCAACCCGGTCTAAGCCGGCCGCCAAGCGGTCATCGCAGGTGGGCAGTGGTGAAGCAGTTAAAACACGGCCGTGATGGTGGTGGGCGAAAGGAGTGAAACCAGATTCACGGTCGAAAGAAGAGCGTTTTGGCTTGTCATAAATCTTCTTCCAAGCCCGGGATGTCGGGAGAGGCGTAGAACGTTAGACGTCTAGAAGCGGAGAGTCAACTTCGTCGTTGGCGACATGGGTATACCGGTTCTAAGCCAGCCGGCCAGCGGTCGTCGCGGACAGGCGGGGGTCGGTAAGAGCACAGCAACCGAACCTGAAGCGATGAGCGAAAGGAGGTCATCATTGGCGGGAGCCATTGTAATGCAGATGAGCAAAAACAAAAATCCAAATTCATGGGCGAAGATCGAGCCGAGAGTTGGTGGCCGAAAGGCCAATTGAGAGGATGCGGCCTGACGGAGTTTCCTTTTGGCGCCCCGGAAAAGCGCCTTGGCTTGCCGTAAGTCTACTTCCAAGGCCGTGAGGTCGGGAAGCGGCGGCGTGCACTGGCAATCTTGCAACGTGGCGTCATCTACGTCGTTGACGACATGCACGTCCCGGTCTAATCCAGCGCGCAGCGGTCGTCACGGACGGTCGGAGGAGCAGCAAGACAGAGCACAGCATCCGCGGTCGGGGCGATGGGTGAAAAGACGGCTTCCATCGTAAGGAGATGAGCAAAAACAAAAATCCAAATTCCTGGGCGAAAAGCGGGAGACGAGGTGACGCTAGGAACCTCTGGAGGAAAATGAATGCCAAGACCGACCACGTTCTCGCTTATATAGAGAGGGCTGCGCATGCGCAGGGTTCATGCAAGCAGGCGGCTACAAGCAACACAAAAACCTCCAGGGTGACACTAATTGAGGACAATGTAATGCTAAATTATCAGGTTAATATGTTTGGCAAACAAAGAAACGAAAATCTATTTTTTTTTAATTAACCAGTTCATTATTGGGTCAGTTGTGTATGTTCAGCTGCTTTGTCCTTTTTAAGCTATCAAATTAACAACCAACCAGCAAGCTTGGAGCCTGTAGCAGCATCGAATCCCGTTACTTCCGGTCGCTGTTGGTAATGAATGGAAGTTGAATGGCGAACACGGCCGAAGCGATGGCGTTATTTTTGACAGATCGCTACTACTTTGTGCGCTGTGGCAAATCATATAGAGTGTAGGGGAAATTAAAGGTCGCTGATCGAAAGGACATTCTTTAAAGATGCAGTTCAGTTAAGTTTTATTAAGGTTAGTGTATAAAATCCCCAAAAATTTTACGTGTGTCGTGGTGAAAGCATCGGATTTTGTGACCCCCAAGAGATGTCGTTGTGTGCACAATTGGCCAGTACGTGTTCGTATCTGCAATAATTAAAAAACATAGGTCACAGTTAGAAGAGCAACAAGTGGTTTTTTAAAAACAATTAATGTCTCAGGTTTACAATTGTGCAATTGAAAACACAATCGGCCAACGTGGGAAGGACGGATTATTGTCGTAAATAAATAATGCCTTTATTTTTCTGTGTTCCATGGCGGGCATGTTACCTTCCTTTTCTTCTTCTCTTACTATAGTGTTGCTGTGCGCGTTGTTTGTTGGCCCGCACGTTCGTGTATATTGTGACGAGCCCCTGTGTGACCAACCTTCAAAACAGACACCATGATTCACCACCGGGAAACGTGTGTGTTGACGCATTTATCGCCATCGAGTTATATATTGTCATCCACGACGAAGTTCCGGCGGATGTGGACGCATAGTCTGGACCCGAGGAGCCTTAGTAGTGGACACTGAAGTTCCACGCGTCCAGACTCTAGAAAAGCTTGAAACATCCAGTCCAAAGCATCCATTATGACGTAACTTTGCTTGGCGTTTTCCGGTCGTGAATCGCGTGTCTGTTTTAAAGGATGGTGATGGTTGGAAATTTATTTTAGCTTTGAATTAGGTTAGATATTGGAAGGAGGATGATCTAATAAACTAAATTTGAGAGTAAATGAGAAAAAGGTATATCGTTTTCGCTAGACTGAAGCCATATTACGCACATCAATGATCGATCACGTATGCTTAATATTGCCGACTTTACCGTGATTACTAACGCTCCCGTGAATCGTGTTGGATTAAATGTTGATTTCGTTAAATTTATGAATATGTTCGTTAATTTTGCTGCAGAACAACCAAGATTTAAAGGGATAAACCGTTGATTTCAATAAAC
>JAHWFP010002514.1:10256-35309 GCA_023313725.1 Lithobius niger | reverse complement strand
AGGGCCGACTTTTGAATGATTTTTTCGAAGTGTATATTTTTCCCCGGTTTTTCTGTTGCGAAATGGACGATGAGTAGCGTCAGTGGAAATGTTTAGTGATTTAGCGTGGTGCCCCTAATATAAATTATTACTGAAAATCTACCCGTAATTTAGATGACCGAAAATCAATGTGTGGCACCACGTTTGCCACAAGCTAACTAGAATGTTTTGTTTACTATTTTAAATAACTGGTTTCTAACGATTGATAGGGTTTTATTAATGCATACTTTCAAATTCTGCCTTAAACTGTTTTTTCCATATTCGTCAATTTGGCTTCATCTTGCCAGCTACCTTGCTGAGGTGTGTAAGGAATAATTCTTAAAAAATGAGTTTTTTGTATTAGAATTGGTTAAATATTCTAAAATAAAATTTTCAGTTGGTGTACATAGCATTGTTATGTCTGTGGCTGTCGCTCTTTTCCGGGATAGTTCAAAATATTTCTGGAAATAATTCGCAAATAATTGATTTGATAAAAAAAAATAGAAAAACTTTTTAGCTGGTGTTCACAATAGGGTGGCTGCAAAAATATTTATGGTTTTAATTGTAGGACTTGGTTTTAAATTTGGTTTTAAATATTTTTAGGTTTGTTGATAGCAATATTTGTTTTTGTGGGTGGCTGTTAGTCCTTAAACCTGTTGCTGGGGTAAGTCAACATATTTCTTGGCAATATTTTGTTTTTGTTCTTGAGTTCATATATTTGGGGCTAAAAACAGTATGATTAGGTTTTGGTAGCCAACAGGGGTTCTGCGACATTAAACAAAAATTGCCAATACTGCAGGGACAAATTTAAAAGGAACAATTGTCAGTAAGCAAAGTTTTTATAAAGTTTTCACGTTTCGAGTAATAAGGCGAAATTTCAGAACATAAATTTTGCAGAAATATAAAAAATTTGTTTAAAAAATTTTCAAACAAATTCTGAACTCTGGGTAGTATCTCAATATTAATTATGAAATTACAAATGAAATTACAAATTATGAAATTTGTTTTTCCAGCTTTTCCTCGAAATTCTTCGTCCGCCGATTTTCTTCTAGACACGATGTCTTGCGGAGGTTGTCCAAAACAGTCGTGCCAGTCATCATGCCCACCCCCATGTCCTAAGCCCTGCTGCCCCCCTCCCTGCTGCCCTCCTCCCTGCTGTCCCCCTCCTCCCTGCTGCCCCCCTCCTTGTTGCCCTCCTCGCTGTCCACCTCCCTGCTGTCCACCTCCTTCCTGTTGCCCTCCACCTCCCTGCTGTCCACCTCCTTCCTGTTGCCCGCCTCCTTCCTGCTGTCCACCTCAGAAGTGTCCATGCCCATCGCCATGTCCGGCTTGTCCAGCGTGTCCATCTTGCTGTCCGCCGCCGCCATGTTGCCAGATGACGCCTTGCCCGGAGACTTGTTGTCCGTCCCCGTGTCCGTGCCCATCGTGTCCTTGTTCGCCACCTCCGTGCTGTCCGCCTCCCCGGCAGCAGCAGTCATGCTGCCCCCCTCCCCCTTGTTGTGGTCCCCCTCCTTGCTGCCCGAAGAAATGCTAAAGCGGAAGCCTGTGAAAAAGTGGAACATAAAAATTGGAAAATACAAAACCAGTTGTCCAGAATCTTCTCGAGATGTTGGCAAAACACTTTCAAAAGCAACTCATTCGAAAAATCTTTGTAATTTTACCTCTCGGACTGTTAATACCCAACTTATTTTCTTTTCTGTGCTTTTCCCATGTTGCGTAACCTACCCGTGTGAATAAAAGTTGCAGGATCTTCACACAAATCCTTGGCAGTTTCGTTTTTCTTTTGTAATAGTAAAGCGCCAGTACAGTTCACATAAAAACATAAAAATGCCATAGCCAAGTAAAATAATACAAATTTAAAACTTATTAACACTGGCGATAGCCAGTGTTAGTAAGGGTCGACCTAGGACCTGTGTTAAACTCTCAACTTTGAGAGCTTATAACTCCGTCAAAAGTAAACATATTTAAACCAAATTTGGAATCTAGCTTTGACTAGTAAAGGCCTGTCTGCAGTCCAAAAATTGTGAAATTCGGTCCAGCCAAACCCGAGATGCAGACAGGGGCCAAATAGACAACTTCTTGTTCAGCTTGTTGTTGTTGTTCTGGGGATACTTTCGTCTGTCCTCTCTACAGGTCAAACCATTTGTCCTATAAAGCTGGTTCTTCGCTCATTTTACAGGTATTGCTCTGTAGATGTGCCCTTTTCATAAGGCCTTTTCTAATTGGTCAAGTGGTTCAGGGGTTACGGAGCTCTAAACCACCAGATTTAATGCCGTTTTCGGCAAGGAAAGCCCAGCTGAAACAATAGGTAACAATGTAAAAACCCATTAAAAACAGCTTATTTTAACAAAACGAAACAAAAAACATGTTCGAATTAGCAAAGCACTACATTACAATGCCGTTACATTTACAAAAGATTACGTAATGATTGTAAAATTGTTGCAGTTTTTAATCACCAAATGTTTGACCAGGTTTTCATTTGTAACACTCCGGCCTGATACATTTGCTACGACGTTCAAAATACCGATGATATTTGCTTGCATACCATGGCTACTTTTCTTGTACTGTTGTAAGGATTTCAAGTTACGTTGGCCAGTTGTTTGCACAATGAGCTGCTCTTCTACGTTGGGTCGATACGAAGTTGTTGCTGACACGAATGTTGTGATTGCTTAATTAGCCATCCAACTTAGCAATTGGCATCTGTTGCAACATTTTTGATGTTGCCCTTTTACCCACGGGGCGGTTGTAATACAAAATTGTATTACTGTATTTCTTTTTGGGGCAATAATACACAACCTCAGTATTTGCATGTTCGGGCCAATAATTTTGATACAGTCTGTGCACGTTACCAGGACAACGAGAAGGATTGTCGGGAAGAGAAAATTGACTCTCTTTGGTTGCACTTTTATATGTTTTCAATAAATAAGACAAATTCATGTAAATTATAAAAGGAAAGAGGAAAACAAGCCAAACAGCAAAAATAATACACTAGAATTAACGTAGTACAGTGAGGCACCTTTGGAGTGGCATGACCCGAATTCAAACTAGCAACCCAATTCGTCCCTAGATCACATAGCTGTTCGGCTTTTTTTCTTCTTTCCTTTTATATGTTTTAACCCACGTTGATTTATTTTTGATATAAGTTTAATACGTATTCAAGGTATTGTCGCCCATTTTCATTTGACCTGCCAAAGTTTGTTGTCTTTGTGTTAAAGTTCTGTCCTAATTTTTGCCACGCAACGCACAAACATGCACATCGAAAAGTACAAACACGGAATACGATAAGGCATTTTGATCATCAGTAGCCTACCAAGAATTTTAGTTTCCCGCAACACGCTCAACTATTTAAAAAAAAAATAAGGGTTCAAAGGGTTTAACGAGCGTTAACCACTCCTGGTCATCTCCCCGAAGCCCTAAGGCCCTAAGGCAACTATTTTCGAATCTTTACCAATAATGTAAAACAATGGCCCGTTATTTCAAGAACGTAACAATACCACGTTCTTTCAAAGCATAGAACGTCTGCCAACAATAGCCGACAATGGGAACTAGCTCTTCGCCGTAATGGGCATTAAGTCGGATAATAACCGAAAACCTTGTGCATTCCTAAACAATGGCCCTCGGGACGCTGCGCGCCCTCGGGCATTGTTTAGGAATGCCCGCGGTTTTCGGTCATTATCCTTTACAGATTGTTTTACATTGTTGTAAACATTGTTATTATGCAACAATACCAATTAGCAATCGCCAGCTGCAAGATATAGACTGAAGATTAAAGGATTTGTTTCTATTGTTACCATTGACGATAGCCAGATTAGTAAGGGTCAGCCTAGGGTCTCTTGTGTTATCAGCTTTGACCGTCAACTGCACTGTTTTACAGTTTAGCTGCAATTCTAAAAGTAACACGAATTAATAAACAAAAACGGAACGTTAAATGTTTAAGAGTAAGGATCTAAAAGTCAAAACCTAGAAGGAACACGGACAAGCTTTGACAGTCAGGGTCTAGGGATAAAATTTGTCAGTAAGAGGCTGGAAAGCATTAGACCCTTACTACCCAGTGGTCAGCTATAAATACATTTTCACGAAAAACTGGAAATCCTCCTACAATGACCCATGTGATGATCAAGTGGTAGTATGGTTATACGTTTCCTGCTTTGCTTTACGTTGAAAATTATTTTTCAATTTAGTAACATGCCAGCATATTCGTAGCAGACAGCATTATGGTAATCCTCTACCATAAATCTACGAAATATAATAAAAATTCTAAAGCATCAAAACACAAAATGCCAAACTTCACAAGAAAATTGTGTTATTAAAGTTCCAAAACAATATTCTAAGAACAAAGAAAACCTGCTACAACCGTTCATACACAAGTTCAGTCCGAAGAGACTAGAACTAATCTAACCACCGGGTAGTAAGGGTCTAATGCTTTCCAGCCTCTTACTGACAAATTTTACCCCTAGACCCTGACTGTCAAAGCTTGTCCGTGTTCCTTCTAGGTTTTGACTTTTAGATCCTTACTCTAAACATTTAACGTTCCGTTTTTGTTTATTAATTATCCATAACCTCTTCCCTGCTAGGTAATGTTCCGTACTGGTGGTTACTAAACGACCTAGGTATTTTATTTTTGTGCTTTTGAGCTTATGGATGGGTGTTTTATGGATGTGTTAGTGTTTCTTTAGGTAAAAGCCACAAACATAGGTTTTTAAAATATGTTGGTTACTTTGCATGACATTGTCGGTCATGGGTTCCGCAAGCATGAATATAGAATTTTATCCTTTTCGCCTATGTTAATAAACAACGCTAAACTTAAACCCCTTTGTGCAACGATTTTAATCTAGACCATAATATCGGCGTTCAATTTTAGAGGACAATGTAGTAATACAGCGCGACGCCATAGTGGTGGTGCCGAAAACTAGGGATGGTTAGCCCTAAAATGTGCCATTAAGACCAGCTGGAATTTGGCTAAAATACTGACGACGTCGTTTCGGTACAAAACTGGAAACTTCAATTCAAAAATAGTTTCAAGGTCGGTTCGCACATTTTCGGTGAAAAAAGTACGAACTTGATAAAACTAGTTTGTTAAATCCTGACAAAATATTCGTGTGGGTCGGTTTTGCATTGGCGTTGCCAAATCTGATCCTCGGCGTATAAATTGTCAGATTTGCAGTCGAGGGTGTCGGGGGGCGCTAGTGTGTCGCCACCAAGTAATAGATCATCCGATTGTAGCAGACTGTCTTTTAATTGAAACCAACTAGTACGTTATTTTAGCATACTGGCGTAAATTCCCCATTAGGGTGTTTCAAAAAATCAGTACTGTTTTTGGGAGTGTCCCACCCTGTAATTCTGTACATCTATACGTGAAACAATTCAGGAAAAAATTTCAGCCACTTGAAAAATATTTAAGGGTAGCCACGAGCGTTGAAGTTTTAGACGGCATTAAAATAAATTCTTCAAGCTGCTAATGGCTGCCCCACTTGCACCAACTCCTGCAGCTAAGTGTGAAAACGAGACAGTTATATGGTGTAACTGGAAGTAAATTACCATCGGAGTGTTTTTTTCACCAATGAACGATGGGCGAAGTGAATGTCTTAGCTGACAAGGAATCCTAGCTGAAAATTAGAAAAGCAATTGTTGGAAAGGAAACCGCAAGCTGCTTAGTACTAAACAGGCGCGGCACCATGGAATCGGTTGTATTTTAAGGTGGAGTGAAGAAGACGCTAGTTGTGGTGATAAAACCATGGATGTTGACGCTTTTGCTCAAACTTTAACTTAGAAACTGACTCCTGAACTGGTGACTCCTTGAACAGACTTGATGTCTCCTTGGCCAGAACTCTTAATGATCGCCCGAGCAGCTACATCCATTTTAACAGCCGCGGCAAAGAGTGGGTCATAACATGAGTTGAACGACAGGTACACCTGTGCAGCGAAGCCCAACCTAGTAGAGCCAGTACGATGGAGCCTTACGCATCGTTGTATCTGGACTTACATAGGCCTACTATCATACGCATTGTTGTATTAACCTGAAATCCTGCTTTGATTTTAGCTACCATCCCTGATCGGTGACATGTTTTCTTTTTTGGCAGACAGCGTTAAAAAATAACCGAAAACAAATTAATAATTCTGCGTCTTAACGCGGAAAGAAAGAATGAAACCCACCCCTCAGGCTGGGAAGAATTATTTCTTAACTTGGGCAGCCCGCGCACTGAGGACTTGGCCACACGCCGGCCAGGTCGCTGCCGCCAATGAGAATGCTTACCATTTATGTAAAACCACGCACTAATCATTTTCATTGGCTGCAGCAACCTGGCCGCGCGGTCAAGTCGCTCAATGTGCGGGCGGCCTTACAGCTGGATTGAAAGTGATGGTCAGCCTACATTTTTTTCATCAGCCGCCTGCTAAAGCAAATTTCGTGTAATTTTTTTTCTAAGTTACGAAAGACTAAACATAAACAACCCAGCAAAATAGTATTTCGTTTCAGACTATTGTTGATGCCTGTATTAGTCAAAATTTAAAAAAAAACCAACAAAGAAACTGATTGTTCCAATGAAGCATTTTCAAGTGGAACAATTCACAAACTGTTGCATCACGCATACCTGATCGGCTTTAAATAGGCCTACTTAAAGAAATAATTTACACAAGGTTGATAGGAAAATACCGGAAAACGTTAACAAACCTTAGTACTTTTCGCCACACACACAAAAATTAAAGAAAATGAAAGTGCATTTTCCCTGTACAATAAGCAAAAATTCCTCATAATAAAAAAAAATAATAATAAAAAAACAAATTCTAGCCTAATTTTCTCCATGGTTTAATAGGCATGAAAATTAGTGTGCAGTACGATTCTGAACAGTCTTGCCATAGACAAGAAATCAAAATTGCTCTTGTTACTATCCGCATTAGTCTGTGGTCGCTAGGAAGCAAGTATTTTTCATACATCTCTTTGCACGTTGGTGACATTTAGGTCACAACTACATGATGGAGCTGAAGCAAGGGTCCACCCCGGTAGTGCATTGATTCGAGCGCCCAGCCTAGCTAATATGCTGGAAGTCCTGGGCTCGCGTCGCAGTCGGACCATTTTTTCCCTTTCTTTTCCTGACAAAGAAAGCTCACGAAGCCTGTCTTGATGCTAACTGTGCGCTTCGTAAGCTATCTGGTATAAATTATCGACTTTCTGATTTAATTTTTTTTTAAAGACCGAAACAATGGTGAAAATAGCAGATGGATGAGCCCTTCTTTTTTAGGTAACCTTTTCTTCTTCAGTTTCTTACCACCTACAATCATACATATAACATGCCAGCAACACCGGACGCGAGCGACGATACGCCAGCAACAGCACCAACAGGCGAGAACTACACAACACGCAACGATACGTCACGACTCGCCGAGATGAGCAGAGCCAGCAATGCCATCTGCCGCCAACCCCATCTGCCGTCGCTAAACGGCATAGAGGGATAACCAAGGTTATAATAATGGCAGCGCCAGCAGTCGTACGCGTCAATAGAGGAAGAGTTGGGAAGGTGGGCACTGAGAGCCCTTTGGCTGTTTAGCCTTTTTTCCCCAAACTTAATCCCATTTTCAGTCGATTTTCTTGCTCTCCCAATTGTGTTATTTTGATGCTGAAACCAGGGAAAGGTTAGGGTGGGTATTTTCTTTTCTTTGGTGGGTATTTTCTTTTCGTGATTTTATTTTACCCAACGTTACATTTCTTTCTCGGGCCCATTTTTTAGGCCCTTTTTAGAGCCTCCATTTTTTTTTTAAACAAAAGGTGAAAAGTGGGTTAGCTGTTCAATGTTAACGGGCTTTTAAGTTAAGCTGTTTTCGTTAGGCCTAACATCGTCGGATCTTTTTTAAATTTAATAAGAGAATGTACGGTATTTTGACCTTGGGAGTTCGTTTTTCGGGTTTTGGGCGTTAAGCCCGTTTTTAGGCGTATTTCAATTTTACTATGAGCCATTTTCAATTTTCAATGTTGTGTATAAAAACAATATTTTCTGCTGTTTTTTTTCCCCCATAATCAACTTATTAACACTAGGACCCGTCGTTTTTGACGGGGATTCAACTAGTGTAATAAATAAAGAGGGTCTCGTAATATCACCACACATGTTCCATCTCTCGTTCTGGGGAGCGACCCCATGCTGCCAAATATGGAACGACTGATCCAAACTATTTTTGGGGATAACACACGTTGAAAATACGCTGTATCGGTTTTATAGAAAGATTCAGGGCCATATCTAGCTGCCTGTGAGGAGGTGGGGGGGGGGGGGGGGACCAAACCCAAATGTCTTAAAAATTAATTTTTTTTTATTTTTTTTGTTTGTATATGAAAATTTTGGGTCCGGAATTTTTTTTCGTTGGGATTGGGGGGGGGGGGTGGAGGCGTAAAACTGGGAGGTGGCGTAAATTGACGGTTTGCCCTCCCAGAAAAAATTCCTAGCTACGGCCCTGGGTAGGTGCCTCCATCTATGGACGACAAGTGACGAATTCGTAAAACTGACAAAATTTCTAAAGAATGCCACCAGATGACGATACTTAACGAACCTCGTCGATTTTACCTTTTCGAGTTTTTTTTCTTAAGAGTTACCGGAGGTGCAGCTGAGATGGTAACACTAGTATACACTATACAGCAGGGACAATAACGCCATCTGGTGACGAGGCTAGCATCTGGAGTCGGTTGTTGAGCTAGCTGCAAGGGGCACTGGAGGTAATTAGCGAAGTTTGTCAGGCCAATGCTGTCAGAGCAAATTTCTTGGATCTAAAAAATGCTAATTGGGGGGGGGGGTTGTTGGCGGCTGTTGCTATTTTCTGCAAGTGGAATCTTTTCTTTTTCAGCTGGAGTCTATGCTTGTTGAATGCACCGTGGTATACATTTTTCCCCAAGAAAGCAGGAGTGGGGGCGGAGGGGGGGGGGGAGACGTATGCTCCCCCTCCCAAGTATGCTCCCCACTCTTCCTCCAATATTCCACCCAAAAATAAAACTTTACTACAAAACTACCCACCCCTCCTCCCTCACATCCGGTTGTATTTCTGTACTGAACCTTTGCGTTTTCCCCCCATGTTTGTGTTTGGGGGCGTTTTTCTTCATGTGGGGGGGGGCGTAATGTTATCCTGATTCCACTCTTCCCTCCGATATTTGTCCCCTCAAACCCCCTGCCCTCCCCCGTTCACGCCTGCATATTTAAACGAATGGAATTTGAAAAAAAAAAAAGGCTGCGTATGCCTACATTTTGCTCTTCAACTACCAACCCACTAACGAACGTAGTTCTTTCTGATGAGAGTGGCTTCCCAAGGTTTCAGTTGGATTAAAGCTAAGCTGCTTCAATTTCGGTTGCGTTGCTACTTTTAGTCATGGTCACTAAACTAACTGGCCCGCTCTACAACGATATTAGGGGGGTAGACAAAATGGCCGCCACGTCTGGTTCATTTCGTCGAGGTCTGTTCTTCGAGGTAGCAACTTTGTACGGTGCGACGCGACATCTATTGGCGGCTAGTGGCGGTTTTCGAAATAATAATTTGAATTTTTACGTAGATTTTGGTGGCAAATTTTTTATTATTTACAAGAGTATTTTTAAATGGTGCTTAAAAATATCACTCAGCCACAGTTAAGCTATTTCACTGAGGTTGCAAAAAAAAAAGCAACACGTTCGTTGGCAGTTTGTACGGAGGGTGTCGCCCTCGGCAAGGGTACCTGGATATAAAGGCTTAACGTTAGAAATTCGACGCGTCGTCCAGTTAGCCGCCGATTCTGCCACCAGTCGCGCTGCGTACACCCCAAAAATGAACTGGTCTCGCATGCGGATTGAACTGTGAAAGGTACTCGTAACGGGCGATACGCGGATATTAAACTTATAACACTGCATTGACACCAAATTATTACAGTTTAACAATAGTAGCTTCATGCTACATACCTCTTTGTCCACTCCACGACAAAACAAAGTTTCTGGAGGTTTAATTTCATGAATTTCAAACAGAAGAAGAACCAAGGTACGTTCGTATTGTACTGTATAATACGCTACGGCATTTTCAATTCTCAGTAAAAATGTGTTAAACGATCCTTTGACGTAGCAGTAAATCGTCCGAAGACTTCAAGAATACTCACCATTACCGTAAAATAATGTTCGTTTAGCACTGCAACACTGGTCAATCTAATAATGAAAAGATATCACGTTTTTGTGCATCCCGCTAACGATTGGGATTTTTCGTTCTTCGTGCTTTCAGCTCAGCGGAACGCTTGGACGACGCGTCTAGCATGCTACGTGAAACCGAGCGTTAAGTCTTTTAAATATAGGACAAATGCGGCAACTTAATCACATCAGCGGCACTGTCGGCAGCCATATTGCCAACCCAGTCTCGTAATGGTATTTTTCATTCAAGATCCGGCCAGTACTGTAGATAGCCCTGTTTTACTATAATAGCTTTCCCTTGAGGACAACAGATGGCACCCTGTGCTCGAGATTTCCGACGCGCGACTCTGCTGATGTTGATGCTAGTGAACCCTGCTGCCTGACGTCAATGTAATTAATATATACACGGACATTTGTTTATTTGCGTAAAGAATTGCACAAAACAACATTTTAAGGCCTAAAAAATACCGTTCTCATAGCATTGGCTTGACTATTATAATTATAAAGACCCTTGTTTTTTACCTCCATTTGTATCGAGAGACCCTTGCAGCTAACGTAACGATTGGCTCCAGTTGCTAGCCTCGTCACCAGATGGCGTAATTGTCGCTGCCCAACACCAAGGACATGGAGGAAGGAATTCCCCCATGCCAAGGATGCTTCCATATATATTTCATATGGTTTGGCAGTTCTATGCTACGAGCTTGGGGCAGGGACACTTCCTGCCGCTAGAGCGTGCTGCGAACACGATCGGATCGAGTTCGTCGGTACATTAGCATTGAATTCAATGGGAATGATGTGATACGGTCTCGTTTCGAGACGTTGTTATGGCTATGTACAACAAATAAAATAATTTTAACAATGAAGAAAGATAATTTATGGTTCCTCTCATAACATAGTGAAGTGAGTAAATGTTTACTCCAGTAGAAGTATTTAAAAAAAAAAAAAAGATTTGAAAACAAGGTTCGCAACGCAAAGCGTCATTCGCATTCTCGCTTGTAGGTTTCTAGGCAACAACAAGCAACGCAGGCAAGCCATCCAATTTCAACTGCCCAAAAGCCAAACAAACAAAATGATTATGAAATATTGAAATTACAAGTTTTTATTTTTTAAATTAGTACAAATAAAGTAAAATAAGACGAGTTTAGTCCCACAAACCACAAACCACAAACTCACGAAAAATTGTTGGATGATTTTTCTCGTGATTGTCTCGTGATTTCGGCAGTTCTAGCTTCTATTACTTTAGACAAACAAAGCCTGGCGAGGCGAAAACTATTTATATTTCAATAAATTGACACGTGTCCCCGAAGCCTGTGTAAATCCTGGATTAACGGGGAAAAAAACGCAGTGTAAATTCTAACATTGACAGTGTTAGTTGTCCGATGCGTACATGCATTTCAATGCGACCGCTCGTTTGTTCATATACTGTAAGTAGAAGAACTAACCGGTTCAAAGTGAAGCTCCAAATCAACATATTTTTTGTCAGCTGCCGATTATTTCGTGAGATTTCTCTTATACAGACGTTAAGCCTGTATTGTTGCACGAATCTTCTGTAAAGGAATTTGTTCTGTTGACAAACGTTTTGAATTCTAGCACGAAAAAAGAGAGCGGCGTATCGTTTTCCTTTTCACCGCCATACTAATTTGGCGCCGCCGCTTACTTTAATTGCTATTGGCGCCATCGTGTGAGCGGAACTGGCGGAGCCCCCGGCAAAAGCATTGTAAACAGCGTATATTGCCAAACCATTGTGAAATTAATCTTGCCTTCACGCAAAAATGCTTGCAATCCACGTGAATCTGCTGTCTTCCGTATCACGTAAAGCCCTAACCAGACTGGCTGCTCGCGGCTGCACGCCGACGTAGTATGGTGTAAAAAAGACTTCAATATTCGTCCTGAACGTAACACCAACCACACGATTGCTGCAATGTTGACCTTGTAGGCACGTAGTTACGCATAGCTTCGCACGAAATTTTCTTCTGTCTGGAGAGGCCTTAACTCGCGCATGCGCTAAATAAAAAAAATCAGTTGCTAAGCAATCCAGTTTTATTATTCAGTTCAAATTTTGCAGCGAGTCCAGTCGGTTGCCCAGGAGTTGTCCGACCCAACTACAAGTGAGTTGGCCCTAATTCCTTTTAGGCTTAGGGTTAGGTTAGGCCTCTTTAATTAGATTCCGTTTTAGCCTTTATTTCTTAAGTGAGTTAGCTTTTATTTGTGCTGGCAATTTTTAAATAAGGATTTAACTTGCTACTGCTGTATCGTATTGTTTTTACTTTTGTGTTTTTGGACTGCGGGTGTATTTCAATTGGGCTGCCTTTTTTTAAATTTTGGTTCTCTTTTAAGTCTTAAATTTTTTCCGTTCACAGCTTAGCATAATTGCTTTCCAGCTTGAACTGTTTTACTATTGTTTAAGTTAAATATTTTAAACTACACCATGTTTATGAATTCAACGTGTAGGTGTTGTGCTGACATGGCTGTCCTTATTAATGACTAATTTGGCAGTTCAGGCAGTTTTGTTAATATAATTTTTTAATGAAGCGCGATGCGTACCTTATTTCTTTTTAAATAACTAGGATTGCTGGTTAATTTTTGTCCGAATTATCAGATTTAAAATTTTGTAGACTTGGACTGTAAAAGATCCAGAACAATGGTTAATAATTCAACGTCTGGATTTTTGTGCTGGCGTAGTAGGCTTCGACTTAAGCGAGGCACGTTATTTGCCCTAAAATATCTGGGCAGAATCATTCGTCAAAATTTTTGTTCGGTCATCGCATTTAAATGCAGACCCGGGCTTTTCTAGCTTTGGATTACTAGTTTATGTTAATAGTACTTTTATTTTACGTAGTTATTTTGTACGCATTAAGCTTAAGTAGTTATTGTTCGGTTATTTTTTGCCTTGTGGTAGATGGTATTGATCTTGATCTTGTTGTGATCTGTGGTCGCAATCTCCATTGTCGCGCGGTATCTTGCATTTTAAAAGGTAAATTGAAAGCTCGGTACGGACAAACCGTACGGATAGCCAATATGGAGCCGGGCTCTCTTGGCCTAAGTGTTAACTACCAGAAGCTGAACATAACTTTGCATGTTCGTAAATTCTTTTTATTGCTTTAGACGTAAAATTATTCCTTAAATTTCGACTCTTAAGAATTGACAACATTGTCAACATTTTTAATAATTTTTTGTTTTGAGCTTTCAACTGTTAGGTCTTAGACCTAAACAATAAATCCGTTGAGCAATTTCGATAATCTGTGGGTTTTTTAGTTGACTACATTTTTTTTTATGTAAGAACCTGATTTTCAGAAATAGCCGAAGTATTTAAATGTGTCAGCAAATTCAATGTTTTATAAATATTTAGCCGATTAATGATTGAGCCATCAAATCCAAGTCTTTGATTTCTTCACTTTCAGCTAAACCTACTTTTTTCTTTTACAGCAACCAAAATCAAAAGAGAAGCCTTCTAAAATCTAAAAATCAAGATGTCTTGTGGATCTGGTCAATGCCCACCGAAGTGTCCGGGGTGCCAGGCACCCCAGCAGCAGAAGTGCCAAACGTGTCCACCTCCACCACCGCCGCCCAAACAAACTTGCTGCCCACCTCCACCACCGCCTAGATGTCCGGCGTGCCCACCTCCGTGCCCAGTTTGTCCACCCAAGTGCCCGCCTCCGTGTCCCACTTGTCCCCCACCTTGCCCGAAGTGTCCCCCACCATGCTCTAAGTGTCCTCCACCCCCCTCTCCCAAACCAGCGATCCCTCCGTGTCCCCCGCCCATGTGTTGCCCACCACCCCCTCCGATGAATTGCCCTGGCCCCTGTGCCCCTGGAAAGAGATGCGAATAATGGATTAGGACTTTATGAAAGAAATCGTTGTAAACCAATCTAAAACATAGAAAACTTGAAGCCTTCAAAGTAACTGAACTCTTTCACCTTTTGTACGGAATTTGAAAATACATCCCAATGTTAGTACTTCGATTTCTCTGTAATCCGTAATCCTTGACTTTGCTTCAAGTGAGTTTTGTCTTTCCCAACCAATTGGAACTTAATAAAAGTTGTAGTTGTAAAACCACTTTGTCCTGTTATCCGTTCTGTAGCTGATACGCTGCTGTTTTCCTTCAAAGGCCAGATTTTTAATTCTTGCAACTCTCCAATAGCGTCAAAGGCGAAAAATAATGCATGCTACAAATTGGTCTAAAATTTTCAGGCGTTCGCTTGATAAATTTAAGGGTGAAAAATCCCCACAAATTGGTCCCATTTTTGTTAGAACGGGGGGGGGGGGGAAGATATGACGACAGATTTATTTTTTCAAAACGCAATACCACTCAAAGATAACTGGTCCTGTTGGGCATTGTTGGGCATTGTTCACTCAACAATGAAACAAAGAAGTTAATCTAGAAGTTTCGTTGTCTGTAGGGGAAATCGAGCTTGTATGCAATGGTACAAGCTAATTTCATGCTTGTTTTTATACGTATACCAAACCAATTTTTGAGTAAACCAATTGTTTTCCTTACCGATTTATTTTTTATTTTGACCGAGATTTATGTCAGCCGAAGCAAGATATTTGGTAAAAGGGGTCTGCAAGCCTGGGATTCGATCCGGGAAACCTCCGATCATAATCGGGGCCGACAGATTGTCCAGAATACATCCCCAGCAACGTAACCACGACTCGAACCATACTCAAACTTTCTCCTGGTTAAACGCTATGTACGTCGGACTGATAGCTTAAAAAGGGGTGAGAAGGATATCCCACTTTCCTCATGCTGCGCTCCTTCGACATTGTTAGATCCCAGGACTCCCAGGATTGTTAGTATTTAGAATTTATTTGGTGAATATAGGCTTCGAATACATGTTTATTTTTAATTTTACGTTAGTTGGTTTGCATTCTACTTGTAAATATTAACCAGGTCTACTTGAAAACAAAAACAAATTAGTTCGTGGATGGCTCTCGCCCTACCCGCCCGATGAAGGTTACCTCCCAGAGAAGCTTAATGCTAGCCATGTTGACACAACTGTCTGTTATATTTTGATTATTTTTAATTTATTTGTTAAATATAAAACTTACTCAAATACACGTTTGTTTAACGTACACGTAATCAATAAATAAATGGGCAATATTTAACACTGATGGAGCCCATTTGGCTCTCCGTCCTGTAATTACGTTTGTCTTACCACTTCACTGTTCAAAATTCCGAAAGCATCAGTCTTCGCACAACTCCGAATAACCCAGTTAGCCAACAAAGGTTCTCTTCTTTCATTTCTTGATTGAACTCGATTCCGAAATACCCCATCACCGTTCATACCGCGAAAATTCGACGCCGAATCGCCCCTTCAAATAACTTCTAAAGAAATTTAAGTTGTCTGAAGGCTCTTCGTCGTTGAGTTTCTGCGGCATGAACGGTGATGAGCGAGTAACAATCGAAACACGAGCACAGAACCCTTCACCAAACAAGCAATAATAATGCCATCTTTGTGTAAATATTGTTGCACGCACCGTCGACTTGTTATGCTTCTGAATTAAAGAACGTCAGCACGATTTGTTGATAGTTGCAGCCACGACTCGAACAATATGCGGTTGGTGTAAGCAGGTTCCACCCAAAACCAAAACTGGTAGAAAAACCTGCCAAGTTTCCAAACGGTCGGCCTTTGAAGGTAGTGATATCATTCCACCAGGGAAAGACCACCAAGGTTAATCCTATTAGCCAAGTTAATCGCACATACTAATAGTTCGAAAGTTAAATGAAAACTAGAAGATTCCTGTACCGGTAGCAATCTTCAAGTTTTCATTTAACGTCCAAAGTATTATCGGTGCGATTAACTTAGCTAATAGGATTAACCTTGGCGGCCTTTTCCTGGTGGAATGATATCACTACCTTCAAAGGCCGACCGTTGTTGGAAACTTGACGCGTTTTTCTACCAGTTTGGCTTTTGGGTGGATATTACAACTTTCATAGGACTGTGAACGTACATAAGGTTACACCGTCTGTTTAAGATGCTTCAATCCCATTTTTGAACACACTGACTAACAATCGCTGATTTCGTTCGCTTCGCTCACTCAATCAGCGCAGCCCCTTCAGTTGTTTTGTTTATCCCTGCAACTTCCCCTTAATTTTTCAAGATTTCGTTCACATTTAGTCATGCAGAACCCCTCAAAGGTCGCTGTTACTAAAACAGCAGAACGCGAAGCATTTTTTTTTTTTTTGGTTATTAACAAAACCCATTAGCTCGTGTGTGTTCGTATTGTTGCGTAACCATCATCGAACGTGCATCCCTTTATTCTTACGCAATCCACGGCTACGTTAATGTTTCTTTATTTTGTCTTTCGTTACAGTTCAGTTTTTAGTTCGTCGAGGCTTTTACAATAAATCTAAGGACCAGTCTTGATTGTTGAAGCCATTGTTGCTTAAAATCTTTGGTTGCAAGTTGGAAAAGAAACGAAATTTAAATTCGCCGGTGGCAAATTTCAAAACCCTCCCACGCATTTGTCCTGACCTCTACTGCCCCCAAACCAACAAAAGGACCATCCTCAGATCACCATGCATCCGTGTGCAAAAGTTCAGGTACGCAGGCCTTCTCAATTTTGCGCTAGCCATGAGCAAAAAGTCTATGGGATTTACCATGGGAAAAATCTTATTAGCTAGTCAGCTAGCTAGCTAGACAGTAACACACAAACAACGTTATTGATGCATCTTTTTCTCTATGATTGGTGGAACTCATCCTTTAAATTTTAGTTTTTCTTAATCTCTGACCCTTTCTCTTACATTTTCCACAATTTTAAACATTTCTGTCGCATTGGGATTTATCCTCAACATGCCAAAATATGCTTTCAATTAATTTACAGTTAACAGACACACGTCTGCCAGTGAACCGCCTTTTTATCATTAACAATCAATTTTTAACAATCGGATGTCTACAGTGGGATGATCTACTGTTACTTGGCGGCGACACACTAGCGTGTGTCTAGATAACCAACTGCGTCTCGGGAGTTCTGGCAACAATAACTCATGGCGTCACTCGTTGATTGTTGTCAGAACTCACTCAACGTCGTTGGTTATCCTATGCGTATTTTGATTTGACTATATCTTCTACGTCACCATATTTTAAATACTGTTTCACAGCAAAAATAGTGCGACTTTACACAACATTCTTATGGCATCCAGGCTGCCACATAATTATGTATCTGGAAAATGCATTGCACAGGATGTTCACGTAAACTTAAGACGAAAGATGCACATGGCAATAGTAACAGATATATTTGCTTCCCCTTCCCCAATAATTCGTCTTGGAAACGCCCATGTGTGTAATGACATCAAAAATATGCGTGAAAGGCGTCAAATTGCTTTAATTAAAAACATTTTGTTGTAGTATGAAATTACACAAATTAGCCGTTTATAGAGCAGTGACATTTGCCGCCATATTGGCACCAAATTGGCACCAGTATGGGTTTTGGAGGGCATAACTACAAGGTGCACTACATAAAAATGGAGGGAAAAACAACGGAAGAGCGGATTTCTTATATAGGCTTAAAATAACGTTGTTTTCTCCAACAACAAAAATCGCGCGTTTTAGGTCTAAGAAATCACTCTTCACAGCATCGGCTTCAGTATAACACCCTTCAGTTTCTCGCTGCAGTGCCCCTTGCAGATAACCCATAGAGTTATACAGGGTGGGGCAGAAAGGACGGAACACCTCAGGCAATTCCAGCTGATTGATACTAGAGCAGTGAAACCTTGCATGGTATGAAGGTGAATAGGGGCCCCACGAATCACGTATTTAGCACTGACCTTGACATAGTCTGTCAAGGTCATCGAACATCTAACTTTGAAACCATGCTTTGTAGAACCTAAGTTTAAATTTGAAACTTGTAGATATTGGCAAGGCATGACCAATGCAAAACATGGAACGAAAATCGGATCATTCGTTTACGAGTTATGGGTATTACAAGCATTATGCTGTCGTGCAGCTTGAGTGGCTTCCCTGCCAAACAGTTTGAGAAAAAACGTAAAGTGGTCGTCAGTAACGGGTAACGTCTTCTAGGGGAAGAGTAAACAAACAGCAGCTACCATGCCAACGACTCCACACATTTGCATTAGCCGAAGAAAGGGTCATTCTTTTAAACGCCAAGGTCAACAATTGAATGGGCATACGGTGATAGCTTGTGTGTGGCTTCTCAACGACTTTTAATAGGCTACTTTCATTCACGCTGCTGTTCTGTGAAGCCATCCGCGAATTAAAGCCGGACTAGTTTTTTTCTAACCAGCATTGCAACATGTAACTAACTGAGGATAAGCAGAGAAGCCTACGGGCAGCAGTTTCCTATGTTGCTTTAGGATCAGTTGATAAATTGAACAAAAGTTTTAACAAAAACACAAAAGTACCACGCAACAATACGTCTGGAAAACACGCATAGTAACCATTGTACTCCCAATGGTGTTAGCGATAATGACCTTATACCTGCTGGTCATTTATCCGATGATACTAATAACAGACGAAAAAAAGGGAGATAACGTTGGTGCATCGGTTACCGACAACTGCACCTGGGCAAATAACAGACCGCTGGTTAGCACATACCCTCAGTGTAAAAAGTGTTCAAAATGTCCCCCCTCCGCTCCATAATCTTGCACGATGTTCGGTGCTAGCGTGAACTGCAGCGAGCTGTTCTGGGCTAATAGCAGCACAAGCTTCGCGAATTCGTCCCTCCAAATCAGCGACATCAGCAGGTTGGGTCAAGTACACTTTCTCCTTTAGGTATCCCACAGGAAGAAGTCGAGTGGACTGAGGTCAGGGGAATGTGCAGGCCACCCGACCGGTCCACCACGTCCAATCTAACGGCCTGGAAAGGCTTCATTGAGATGTTCCCTCACAATAACTGCAAAGTATGGCGGAGCACCATTATGTTGGTACCATAGTTGTCGACGTGCTGCAAGTGGTAATTCGTCCACAAACTCTTCCAAAACCCCGTCCAGTATCAGTTGTTTGTACCTAACACCATTAAGTGTGCCCTGGTAGAATGTTGGGCCAATAATCCGACCACCTATGATCCCAAACCAGACACTGACCCGCCAGGTGACTTGGTGATGTGTCTCTCGCAGCCAGTGTGGATTCTCCACGCTCCAGTAATGTGTGTTGTGGGAGTTCACCACACCATCCCTGGTGAATTGGGATTCGTCTGTCCACAGAAAACGGGTGTCCTCGCCATTCCCTACCTCCAGTGTCAGCCAGTTACAGAAGTCAAGACGGGCCTGGTAATCACGTTCATCAAATCCCTGGTGGCAGTGTACGTGGTATGGATGAAATCTGTTGGTGTGGAGTATCCTGCCCACAGAACGACGGCTCAACCCACTCTGCTGTTCAATGTCCCGCATGCTGGTATGTGGGTGTAGTTGGACGTAAGCTATTACTGCAGCCGAATTGGCTTCATTGGTGGCCTCCCGTCGTCGGCCAGGTGGATGCGTAGGCTGGATATGCAGGCATGGTGGGGGTTGCTAGTCCGTGTTAAGCAGTTGGACTCCCTCCTGAGGTAGACCTTTCCTGTTTATTTGAAACTACGTGACTATGTATTGAACCAATCGAAATTTGCATACAAATGTCTTCATATACTTAACATGCTTATGGTCCGAATTCAGTTGTTTATTTATCGTCATGGATCATCATGGTCTACTGTAATGTATGTAGAAAATTCCTAATTCATTCTGTAGGTCTGCAGTGCTTAGTTCTCAAATTTGCAAATAAATGACATTGAAGGAATTGTTCAAGGTCACCAAACGACTAGGTACTGTAGTACAGTTAGGGGCTGTCAATAAATGGTGTCACACGAACTTTGCTTGTCTAACCACCACCCTCCCCTTGTCACATTGTGTCACAGCTTCTGCAACCCACCCTCGACAATGAGGTCACAAATTCCTACAACCCCTCTCCCCCAATCGATATAGGTTGCTAGTTTTAGGCGATTTTATCCCTAAAACGCAACATGCGGTTAAATGGTTTGTAGGCTATGTTTTATTGCCAAAGTTTTGCATGAATGTAATTTTGTTCAACAGATTTGTCTTTTGGTTTATTGCGTGGTACTTTTGTATTTTTGTTAAGACTTTTGTTCAATTTATCAACTGATCCTAAAGCAACATAGGAAACTGCTGCCCGTAGGCTTCTCTGCTTATCCTCAGTTAGTTACATGTTGCAATGCTGGTTAGAAAAAAAAACTAGTCCGGCTTTAATTGGAGGATAGCTTCACAGAACAGCAGCGTGAATGAAAGTAGCCTATTAAAAGTCGTTGAGAAGCCACACACAAGCTATCACCTTTCAATTGTTGACCTTGGCATTCAAAAGAATGACCCCTTTTTCGGCTAATGTAATGTGTGGAGTCGTTGGCATGGTAGCTGCTGTTTATTTAAACCCGGTCTTTACGTGGCGTGTTAAGTCTAGTCCGGTCTAGTCGCTGGCGTCTTGCCTCGTTTGCCTTTAGGCCACCGAATTCGTGTAGTTGTCCCCAAGACGCCACGTGTAGACCAGGTCGGCAACATAGACGCTGAGCTCGGCGTCGTGAACCAACAGGATGGATAAAGACGCTGTGCTCGGCGACACAATCCTGCCTTCGGGCAGTAGAGGGGGACCAGTTAACCAATAGGAACATACATTTTTAGCAGATAACGAAAACTCCGCCAAAACTCCGCCCTAGAAGACGTTACCCGTTATTGACGACCACTTTATGTTTTTTCTCAAACTGTTTGGCAGGGAAGCCACTCAAGCTGCACGACAGCATAATGCTTGTGATACCCATAACTCGTAAACGAATGATCCTATTTTCGTTCCATGTTTTGCATTGGTCATGCCTTGCATGGGTTAAAAGTTAGATGTTCGATGACCTTGAAAGACTACGTCAAGGTCAGTGCTAAATACATGATTCGTGGGGCCCCTATTCACCTTCATACCATGCAAGGTTTCACTGCTCTAGTATCAATCAGCTGGAATTGCCTGGGGTATTCCATCCTTTCTGCCCCACCCTTGTATACAATAATACTACGTCGTGTCACTGCTCTATAGTGAAAATAAATTCGCTTGAGTTGCTGCTATCGTCATATTTAACACCAATATTTGTAATGTTACACATCTTGTGCTATGTCGCTGCAATAAGAACATTATCCGCTATGAATGCTGCTGTCGCTTTATTTCCCACTATTATGTGTACGTTGCACGCATTTTACGTGCTTATTTCTCTGTAGTGACTATATTTCCCACTAGGATCGTTGTTCTGTCATTTCAAGTCATTTTGTGTAATGTTAGGCAGCGTTGAAGTGTAACGTTTCTGTCTGCCCTCCATTAGCGAAGTCAGTCGCAAAATAGGAGTTTAGCTACACAAATACATTACATTCGATTTTGTTTTAAAATAAATGAATAAAAGGTCACATTTTCGTGATTTTCAAAGGCGTTGGGGAGATCAATCAAAATAAAACAAATAAAAATGAGAATTTAAAACATGGTTTTTAGTAAACAAATTTCACATTTCCATGATTTTCATGAGCATGGGGAGCTTTTGTGAGATAGTTAAAATATGAATAAAATTTAAAATGCCGTAATTTTCACAAGGCGTAAAAGGCGTAATTTTCACAAGGAGTCTTGTAAAGATAAAATACGCCAGTTTTTCAAAGGCGGTGGAAGTCGGAGGATTTTGTCAAAAATAAAAATTTAGTGCACCTAAACGCGCGATATTGCATTAAAAACAAAAATTTGTCGTTTCACGCCACCTCCTTCAGCAACAATATTGCCTTACAAGGCATGGCCTGGGGAACATGTCGTCACTGATTCATCTCCAACGATTTTCATAATTGTGAAGGCAGATTTCTTGTACTCTTCTGACTAAATTTTCGCATGAACAAGAGTACGCTAATTTAAATCTTGCTTTAGCCAGTTGTCACACTTCGACCACATCCAATCTGCAGCCAGGGAAATTTTTTTTTGGGGTGGGGGGGATACACCCATGCCCCACGTCATATACTGCTCTGTGCAGATATCCAGATCAGATGATCTGCAGATGCGAGACAAGCAATAAAAGTGTTTCCCCTGCATGTTAACTCATCTGTATCCAGTAAGTAAGCCACTCGGCCCTATTTATTACAATGGCGATAGATGGTGGGAGTATAATTAGATTTAATAGGCACTTAATTCGTTCGGCTCCTGTCGCAGTTGTAAGCTTAATTTTCTAATTTGGGCAGCTAGAATTATTTGTTAATCTTGTGTCTTAACATTTAACGAGTAATTTTACAAAGGCCGTGGCTCTTGCAACGCTAGGGCGTGGGTTACCTCCAATATTATAAAGGGGAATTCACCCTATGTTAAAAACGCGGTCAAGTTTGCCTGTGAATGCTTTTAATTGCCTACGCAGGCTTTGTGTGGGCTGTCCGTTGTAAGACTTGCTTACTGCAAATTTTTGACTTGTATAAATTTATGCTTGTGCGTTGCTGGAAAAACACTCGCGTTAGTTCCATGATAAAATGAAAGAAAGAAATAAACATAAATTGCTGTAAATAATATTAAGGAAAATTGGAAATTAGCCATCAGCGAAAATCGTACACTAGAAATAACGTAGTTCAGTAAGCCACCTTTATGCACTTACGTTTCGTCGGAGTGGCATGACCCGGATTCAAACTGGCTACCCGGTTCGCCCGCAGATCGCTTGCGTAGCGCCTTAATCGCTATGGCCACATCCTCCACTGGCACAAAGATAACTCACTGAACCCGTTATTAAGGTCACGACCGTGACCAGGACTCCATTCGACCGAATATGCTCGGGAATAGACAATGGAGAGGGAATACAAATCATACACTCAATTGGCTCAACGAAGGAGAAATAAATATACATAAATCGCTGTTGCCTATTCTCTCCATTGCCTATGGGCGAGAATATTCGGTCGAATGGAGTCCTGGTCACGTTGTGACCTTAACAACGGGTTCAGTAAGTTATCTTTACGCCAGTGGAGGATGTGGCCATAGCGATTAAGGCGCTATGCAAGTGATCTGGGAGTGAACCAGGTAACCGGTTCGAATCCGGGTCATGCCACTCCAACGAAACGTAAGTGCATAAAGGTGGTGACTTACTGAACTACGTTATTTCTAGTGTATAATTTTCGCTGATGGCTAATTTCCAATTTTCCTTAATACGATGGAAGACACGGAAAGTATAAATTGTCGAAGCTTCTAAAAACATGAAGTGTTTAAAATGAAGACACTGGTGGGGATTATTGTATGACTAGCAGTCGTACCCGGCTTCTCCCGGGGATTTGTTAGGCCCGTGGTTGTTTCCCAGTATTTGCTCGATGCTGCCTGATCGTTCACTGAAACAGTCAAATTTTCTTCCATCCTCCACCTTCTCAATCAAATAGTGGAGCTAAGGCCGCCCACGCACTGGGTGACTTGGCCGCGCGCGCTGCAGCAAATGAGAATGCTTACCGTTTATGTAAAACCACTCACTAATGATTTTCATTGGCTGCAGCAACCTGGACGCACGGCCAAGTCGCTCGGTGCGCGGGCGGCTTAACATAAATACTGCCCCACAAAAGGGCATTCCCCGTTCAGGCCCCTCCCCACTCCCAGGTTATCTTGCAATATTTTAGCAATGTTTTTAGCAATGTTTTTTAGCAACGTTTAGCAATTTAGCAATTTTAGCAATTTTAGCAACGTTTAGCAATTTTAGCAATGTTTTTACTTTTTAATTGTACAGCTTCTTTTTGGGCCTTTTAACACTTTTCTCATCCTTCCCATGTCCTGCACGTTTGGCGATGCCATCGGGGGCCTTTGAGTCCCTGGCAGGTCTAACCTTGGTGGTAAGGCTTCGTGTCCCCCAAACCTCTTACCATCACTATTCATTGGCCATATATTGTACACTGTACTTATATTTAATTGTGACCTCCCGGTCCTTGCGAGACACGTTGCTATCGCAACAAATATTATTTAAATTATTATTATTATTATTATTTTTATTATTATTATTATTAAAACGATGATCATTGGGACGGTGTAAGTGGGCAATCCCTTCCGTTACCACACCCATTAGCGGGTGAAACTGCTATTATTATTATTATTTGCCTTGAGCAGTCCGTACCGTGTGAAAAATAACTGTCCTTCGTACATGACGTCATTTAAGACATGCCTTTGCGATGACCGTTCAGAACAAATTGTTAGTCGAGGCAACAATGTGCCAATTTCAACTTCTTTTCAAGGCAACAACGTTCCCGTTTCAACTTAAAGCCAAAGAATTGACACACTCCCACGTTTTCATTGTTCTCCTTTCGGAAGTCGTTGTCTTCATTTCTGCTATGAGACTTTGCCTTATAATATGGGATTAGAAAAATACAGGTGAACATTGGAAGTTTGAGGAATTGGAATAACTTTTGTTTTGAGTTAAAAGAAATGAACATCGAGTGGGATATTATTTAGACACACGCTAGTGTGTTGCCGCTAAGTAATAGATCATCCGATTGTAGACACCTGATTGTTAAAAATTATTGTTGATGAAAACATGGCGGACGACGTGCGCAATCTTATGCGAGAGCTGTTGTCCGAGGGTATAGTAACAGAAAGTCAGGTACGTGATGGACTAGTGCCAGACGATGTGTATCATTCAGTGTATGTAGCGGCTGTGGCCCGTGGTATTTCCGATCAGGATCTGCATTTGTATGGTGTGATTGAATGTAGAGCACAAGTTGGTGTAGGCTTAGCAGCGAACAGTGGGACGGGACCAACAATGGAGGGATGAACAATGTTGAAGGTGACAATAATGCCGCCGTGGACAACAATGAAACCAGTGAGGTAATGGTTGTGGATGAGTTACCAGCGGCTAGTGGAGGCGTGTGTGAAGTAGTGTCGTGAAAACGTGTTGGTGTTGTCAACGATCATGATTATTCAGATGAGCAGTGTATTGTTGATGCAGCTCCGGACCT
>JAHWFP010002514.1:0-10246 GCA_023313725.1 Lithobius niger | reverse complement strand
GAAGGAGCTATAGTGAGTGGTGGTCGTCCAGGTGCTTCCACGAGTCCGTCCACGAGAGCAGTTCTGCCGAGTGAGTCTTTTCTTAGTGTGAGTCACTTCCCTATGCTTCCGGGTGTGTCGCTGGCTTCAGCCGTTTCTAAGCCCTCTGTTGTGTTTCAGCCTGCCAAGCGCAGAAGAGTTGCGCGCAACCGGTCGATGCAATTGGTTGGTCGGGATGTGAAAGTGGTGAATAAATTTGCTGTGCTCGTTACGATTGCGGAGCAGCCCGTTGAGTCCACGCCTGTTGTTGCACCAGATGTTGGAGTTGGAGATTGTTCTGTTCCCTGTGTTGTTGATGTGTCATCTATTGCATCGGACGCCCCTGGTCATGTTGCTCCTGCACCTGCATTAGATGAAAATGAGGAAGAAGTGCATGTTGTGCATGAGGGAAGTGAGAGAGTGGAGGAAGGAGTTGGGGTGGGTTAGGGGATAAATAAGTGTTTGGTTTATGTTGGTATTGTGTGTTCATGTGGCTTCATAGTTCTTTTTCGTTTTCGGTCATACAGCCTATTTGATTGCGTCCTGGAATGCCAGGAGTTTAGCAAGAAAGCAGCATGTGATTGAGGAGCTCTTGCGACGAGTGCATCTGCTGAGAGTTCAAGAGACTAACCTAAACGCCTTCGGCGGGGCATCTGATTTGCGGTGTGACTTAATTTCGAATGGGAGGGATGTCGGTCTTTTTGTAAATTGAGCAGTTCCTTACGTTCTGTGCCCAGTGACTATTGTGCTTCCTGGCATGGATGCGTGTGCAATCAAGGTGTTTATGTTTGCGTGTTGGGTGACTGTTGTAGTGGTTCATGCCAGGCAGTCTCGTTCTGTTGCCGAGTGGGACGCTTGGTTTCGCCAGTTCCAGCACCCGCTCACAGTGTGCGGTGATTTCAATGCACACCACTATGACTGAGGATCTGTTCGGGTGGGTACCAGTGGGCGTCGGTTGAGCCAGGCCATTGATCGTAGTGGCCTGCGAGTGGTACATGACGGGACGCCGACCTTCTGTCAGTGGCAGTGGGCAGGTCATTTTTTAACACAGTAACTGCTGCTCCAAGTGGAGCACCAGCCTTCATGATTGGAGCACCAGTTAACATCTTGGAGCAGTGGAGCACCAGCCCTTTTCCTCAAAGTTGAAACTTATTTTTCATTTTAAAAATACCATTACGATAAAAATTAAAATTATGATGAAATGAATATGTGCAAGTCATTCGTTACCTGTTGTTTTCTGAAATTCCATATTCCTCCAGCCCAAAATAGTTGAAACATTACAACTGAAAACATCAGGATGGCAATGGCAACGGCACATTCATGATAATTTACTGACATCACTGCGTGTGATACTCAGTCCAATCAAAGCCCGCTAAGTAAATTAAGCAAACTTGAAACGTAAAACTTCTGAGAACTTGAGTGCAAAAATGTATTAAGACACCTCCCCTCCATTGTTGTCTGCCCTGCGACCTCAATCATGCCTTATTTTTTATTATTTGGAGCACCACTTCACATTCCTTTAAAAATGCCCTGGCAGCGGGGTACTGTGCAGGAATCTGTCCTGGACTTCTTTTTTTGTTCCCCGGAGATTGAGAAGTTTTTCCGTTGCATTGTGTGTGATGATCAGCGTGGCAGTGACCACTTTCCAGTGGTCCTGCAGCCCCTGGCATCAGCGAGTGTGAATAGGCGTGCTTGCACGAGGAGGAGACCTCAGGTGTCTAGTGGAATTATGGAGGACTGGCTTGCTGCGAGCAGAGTTGCCATTTTGAGTCGGAGCAGAAGTTGTCGGCGTGAGGCTTCATCCAGGGCTCAACCAGACTGGTGGACCACACTCCGTTCGTGTGCCATTCGCGATCGTCGTCCGGCATTTAGGCATTGGAAAAGGAGCCCGTGTGATATGACCTGGCTAGCGTATCGAGGGACTGTTAAGGAATCGGCTTTCATTATCCCGATAGGGTATGTGGTCAGGTGTGCTCTGCTTATTCGCTTACTCTTGCGTGGGGCATCGTGGCTCGCACTTCCAAGCAGCCATCGCAAATGTGGGTGCACGATCCGAGCAGTGGCTCGAATGCTGTCCTGCGGGGGAAGCCATGGCCGACGCCTTTTGCGACCGTTTTGCTAGTGTGTACGCTCTCCCAGCGGGTGCTTCACCTCCTGTGGCATGGCATTGCACTGTGGATGGGTCTCCATCTAACCAGCCTTTCAGTGTGTTTGAGTTTTCTTCTGCACTTGGTAAATGTCGTGGTAGCAGTCCCCCAGGGATTGACGGTCTCTTACAAAGCACTGCGTGGTCTTGACTCTGCCGTGGTCGGTGACGCTGTTGCTCTCTTTCGTAGGGTCTTTTGCAGCGGTCTGGTTCCGGCCGCGTGGCTCTTTGCCATCCTTGTTCCCCTTCACAAGCAAGAGTCCCCCTGATTTTTTTTTACTGATGTCAGGGATAAGGTTTTTTGCGACGGGGAATGGTTGTCGGACTTCGAAAAATTCGACGTGTAGCGTTTTGTTTGAAACACCCTGTACATTATGCACTTGTATGTACAACATGCGATGCGTAAATGGCCTAAAATAACTTAAATAACGAATTTCGGCAAGAAGGATTAATTTTGCCAAAAATATGAATGGAATCTTTTTTCAATGAAATTTTATTCTAAACATAATTGGTAACGGTTAATTTTCAATTGGATGAACGGTTTAGACGCTAGAAGCAAAAAACCGTTTTTTGTCTCCATTTTTGAACGCCATCTTGAATTCCCCAAGGGTGCCAAGGAGGCATCATTACGTTTTGGAGTAACGCCAAAAATCCCCATCGGCAACTGGATTATAAAGTTGCAAGTAATAATATTTTTACTTGGGAAGCGTACTATTTCTGTGCTACGTGACAGTGGGAGTACTATAGAATAAGTTCGCTAAAAATTGGAACTGATTGAATAAACCAGTTTATTGTAAAACTGCTTCGGGTAAACAAAAAGATAAAAGTGAACCGGGTCAAATTAGAATTGTTAACTGAAAACGGAATATTAAAAACAACGGCTTGTGTTAAGTGATGGCATTGGGAAGAATTTCAATGTTATAGAGGTCAAAACATTTATGTAAACTTAAAAGAGAGCCTATTGTAAGTAACGGGGGTTAAGGCTCTGTGACATCAAAACCTGCATGTGACGAACGTGCAACTGCCCTCAAAGCTCCGTTGGAGGAGGGTTGCTTGTCTGCTAAGCAGTAACTTGTTTCAGGTAGCGCTGGTAACCTTGGTTTGGGCAAGAGTAAGTATTTTCAAAACCAAAGGAATTTTAATGTATTTCCTGAATTTCCTTGAATAGTTTTGCCAACTATTGAGTCCCTTATGGACGGTTGTAATGTAAATAAGGATGAGCCTCTTCAAGGCTGTTTAAAGGTGCATGACTCCTTGAGTTGCACCTTTAAGAAAAGAACAGATTTACCTGATGTGGACTTTTTGATTAACTGTTGTTATGCTTAACTCTTAAGTTATTGTGGCGGTTTTAGTGTTTCAAAATCTAAAACGGTGGAAAATGTCTTTGCTATTTTTTCTGTATAATTAAAATAGTCTTAATCAAATTTAATTGTCGATTGCATTGTTGTTAAATTTCGTGGTAAATTTAGCTGATGGTACGTTGGAAGTGCAACCTAAGGAACTTCCGTTAAAACTTCAAGTTTTGGACTTCACACCTAAATTAATTTAGTTGTCTATGTTGAGTAAATGGATAGTCAGTTCCCAGTTCCTAATTAGGGTTTACTACGAACACAGTCGCCTGTAATAAAAACTGTTCTGTCTACCTGTAGATGATAAAGGTAAACATAAGTTTGTTAATTTTGCCTGACTAATGAACTTAAAAATTAACTACCTCGTAGCTACATGGTTAAGTGATGTACTTGTGCGTTACAGCATCTAGACATAAGCCTGTTTTTTTTTCTACGGCTTTTTTCTGCACAAAAAAATAAAAGCAGAAGAGTTTTTCCTACACTTTCTGACTGTAAAAAAACGTAGAAAAGCCTTTTTTTCCTGAATATTTTATTCTTTAATAAAAATATAGGCCGTTACTAGTTTACGGATAAAACTTTATTAAGTTGTTGGGTATACCTAAAAACTTTCTAGTGTTTAACTAAAATGTTAAATGTTTAGGCGACTAGTTGGGACCCATTTCTTTCTACTGTGTGTAGAGCAGGAGCCAATCCACGTCTAGGTTTGATAAAGAAATGGTCCTTTTTTCTTTATTGTTCAGTTGGGTACAGTGCCGTAGCTGAGAATTTTGGGGCCCCCTGCAAGAAAAAATGTGGGGTCTCTATGCTAATACGAAGTGAATTCAGAAAGTTTCGGTAGAGTATCGGTACCAGCAATTTGTTACTATAGCCTATTTTATTACCCTTTTTCATGAATTATACAAAGAAAATTTTAAAATTTGGCTTGTTATTTTTAATTTTTTTCCCGTTGGAAAGGGAGTGAGTAAAGCAAATTTTTTCTCGGCCTTGCACTACTTTACATTTGAGTTGCTCCAAAACAATTTAAATCACAGGACTACTACTGCATGAGACCAAGTATTTATGGATGACTTGATGACATGAATTGCAAATTTGAATTGCAAGTGAATTGTGAATAGGAAAAAAAAATCAGTTTCATCTTACTACAGGCTCTCTACAACTGCACGGTTTATTTAGCCAACCATCCACTCACGGGTAGCATTTCGACAGAAACGAGCAACCTTCGTTAGGTAGAAATCGTCCAGTACGATTGGCTCAAAATTGATCATCATTATTCAACATAAACAATAATTTCGTTATTTTCTTTTTTATGTAGCTAGTTATGGTTCATAAGAACTAAGGACACAAATTGTCATTTTTTAAAGTTTTTCTGGCCATCTGTCTCATCAAGAAATAGGTTTTGCGATGACTCGTAAGAGAAATCAGCTGACGTTGCTGTCAGATTGGCTGGCCGCTTCCTTTTGGAGGTAAGAGAATGGGGTTGGCATTTTGTTTTAATGCGTACTAATAAAAATAACTACAGGCAACTAAATGAATATAGTGTGGGGCTTTGATCGGGGTTTTGAGTGGGTTCTGTTTGGTTCGAGATAACAGCCTGTGTGTTTAAATGTTTTGAAAATGCGATAATTAAAAACTGAAATATTTCTAATGCAAGTTCGGAAATTTGGGGCCCTCTTTTGAGCGGCCCCCCCCCCCCCCCGCCTTGCGGGGGCTGCGGGGGCTGCACCTACGGCCCTGGTTGGGAACCTCGGAAACATTGCATGCGGCTCTGCATTAGTTTGTTGATTGTACTCTTACAGCACTTTCTATCGTATCACTGATTCTGGGCTTCAATGTAGCCCCGAAGTCAACTCCTTAAGTGGGTGCATGTAGTGGATCGTCTTTAACTGGAGGGGGTAGCAACCCTTTAATATATTAGGACGGGGGGGAACAGCCTTTAACTATTTGTTGTTTTATTAGATGGATTAAAGCTTTCTTTAATAGCTTCTAATAAGCGGTTCACTTGTAAGTCTTAATGTTTCATCCTAGCTGGCCTTAGCTATGGATGGTCATTGGCCCCACGTGCTCTGGGTCTTCATGTAGGTTTAATGCGTTCACACTCTCCACTGTGTGTCCGACATTATTAGAAATATTAATTCTACTGTAATAAATCCTCTCACAAGCTTGCTTGGTAGGGATGTAAATTTTGGGTTCACTTGCCGGGTTTTTATCAGAGAATTCATGTTCGACATTGATAGCCACCATTGTTGGGTCTGGTATTTAGGCAAATACAAGCTATGGTTAAGCACAACGTTTGTATTTAAGACATGCACTACAGTTGCTGAATGATTATGCAGGTTTTCAGGAAGCGGATTAACTACATGTCATGACACAACACTTACAGTTATCTCTCTTTCCGTTTTTCTTGTGGTGGTGAGCAGCACTAAGTCACCGCTGATTTCAAATTGCTATATCTCTTAAATCCTTCGAGATATGATAGATTTCGAGCTTTAACATTGTACTCTGTACGCCAGGAACTTGTTGGTACCTCGAGTCTTTAAATATTAAATAGTTAATGTCAGCGCATTTCACCATTTAGGTAGTATATTGAGCCTACGGATGAGAAACAGGAAACGGATCCAACAGGCCGTTTTTCAGCCATTGAGTGTGTCACTCTTGCTCGCGCTCTCAACCAATCAGGTGTGTTGCTGAGAAAGCCCAAATTTTGTCTCTCGAAAGTGTAATACAGTAAAAAAAAACATCAAAATTCGGAATGTACAAGGTGCTGAGTGAGAAAATGAGCCTCGACGCTTCAAATCACATCTGATTAATTTTCAAGAGGAACACACATTTTTTTCTACATTTTATATTTTTAAATGTAGGCTACTCTTGGCTTCCTTCAAGCCTGATTTGTGTTACAAGTTTCATTATTAAGGTTTCCTCCTGAAAATGAATCGGATGTAATTTGAAACGTCGAGGCTAACGTTCTCTACACATTCTCGTAAGTGTAAACGGAAGTTTGGTAAGCCTTTCAGGGTGCAGTATTTGCCAACCACCTACAGGTCTGCAGGTGGGATTCATATATTACCAAATCACTAGGTTGGAGCGTTGTATTTTGCACTTCCTGTCGTAGCCGGAGGCTATGGAGGAATCTGCGTCCGTGGCCAAGCACGATTAGAGCGGGCTGCAATCTTCGAGTGTAGTTTCGCGTAGGCAAGTGGCAGTTGGACATGGGTCGTGCAGGTTAATTTTATATCGATTTAACCTGACGAGGAGAACCTGACCCCTTATTGGAGACTCGTGATGGTGACAATATTTTCCGGTTTGCAATCCGTGTAAAATGCTGGCGATAATTTCAAGCCGATTTTATGCATTGGACTTGTAAATATTATTTCATCTTCAACTAAAATATCGAGTACGTACCAACACGTTCACGGCAATATAACCTTGACTGTTTTTACTTCATGAACGATATTGGGCAGAGTCAAATTGATGCTGATTATTTGCAAAATAACTGGAAATAAATACCACAAATGATATCATACAAACGTGAGTCTTTGTTTCATTGGAGACTAGAGATTCGACCCGGCAGACTCGGTGATCAAAATCTGGTGGCAGCCTATTGATGGAGTACGGACGCCAGCCAGTTCTGTGTTGCTAGGGGATCTGGGCGAGTTAGACTCCTTTATACTTTTTCCTAACATATGGTGTTAAGTTCATTGTTATCAGAAAAAATAGTTGCTGACTAGGCATTTCTTGTAAAACTTCATCAAACAGACCCAGCAAAAAACAAAAATTAACAGCGACTTAATTATATTGTGGGAGACAATCCAATTTAATGGCGTATAAAATTTGATACAGCTTACAACTCACTGGTAACGGTACTTGGTCAACAGAGGTACTACAAACCGTTAATGTGTTTTATTAAACTTTTCATACTGAACTGATTGTCATAGAATTAAACTGAATGGTCCCATACTAAATCGTTCTGGCACTGCATGACCAAATCAAACCATTCAAACTGTAACTGTTTGACCTTAATTTTTAAAACAAAACAAAAATAAAACAAAACTCTAGCATCAACTCTCTGTAAATTATACATGCTTATTCAGCATCTGTCATAATTAACAAGAAGTAATTTTTTGTTTGTTTGGCCAGAACGATGGAAATACGGTCCAGTATTTAAAACCATATTAATAATGGAAAATATTTCATCAAGACAATAAAAATCACGAGAAAAACGCTCAACATATTTACAATGGTTAATCTCTGACACTTCTTAAAACAGTTGTCATGCTTCCACTTAGTATTTAAAGTGTAAAACGTTTAAATGTCCTAATTGCTATTACAATCAGATTTATGTACAACACAGGGAATAGCTTGGTGTTTCTTTAAAAAAAAAAAGCATGTTTCAATTGATAAAATTGAGATGAAAATTCTCAAACTTGAATTAAAATTGTCGATTTGAACTGTGCAGTCTTTTTTAGTTCAGCAATGGTGATGGGAATATTTTGAAGACTGCAGGAAAGTTTTGATTTGGATTTCTATGACACAACTACACACAAGCTTCCAATTATTCGTGTCCACTACAAGTCTCTTTACAAGTTAATCAATAAAAAAGGCACAATTTTTTACACCTATTGAGTCTTAATTTGTTGACCTTGATAACTGTGAAGTCTCCATTCTATATTAAAATCAAATTTGTAAATAAATAACATCATTTTCTTTCTTTTTTATTATATAAACATAACGCTAATAGCCGAATTTCAGGTATAACGTACGACTGTGAATTTAGTATGTGCACTGTGGTTTACATGTGGCTGAAATTTGCATGGTATTTACTCGTAGATACTCTATCTGAATCAAATGCCAAAAGTTGACTGGGAAGAAGGAACCACATGCTTTTGATCATTAGCAACGACAGTGAAAGAGTGAGGCATAGTAAAATAATTAGTGTTTGGTGGTAGAAATTGCCGTACTTCACCATTTAAAAGTTAAAAAAAAAGACTTTAAACCGCATGAAGTTCGACAAATTGTTAAAATGTGAAATGGCATTGTAATATGTGCCGAACAGTTTGAACAATAAGTGATCCAATTTCTGGGGCTTATTCCACCACTTGCACACCGTTGGTATTATGGCACAAGCCGCTTAAAAAGTACATTCATAATAACAATACATTCAATGAAAATTGAAGCATTCACACCCCTACAGAAGAAACCATTCTGAGGGTGTCAGTCTCATCAATAATTACATTAGTTATCACATTCTGCAACACCTTTGGTATTCAAATCACTAGACCATCCATAACAATTCAACAAGGCCACTTCTTTTCACAAGCGAAACTAGATCCAGTCCCAAGACCTGAGAACTTTGAAGGAACACGTTACCGGTAGTTGGTAACCATGCACAAAACAATGGCTGCAGCCAACTCACACAAGTGCAATATCTATAGAGTGCATTCCTGTGAAAGCTACTCGAAATTTCACATGCACCGCAACAATAATTTGTAACCTAATCGCTGAACTTGATGTATTGGTAATACAAAGTATTCACTACTCAAGTTCTTCATCCAATTCAGTTTCACATAGGAACAAATTCAAAATCTTGTTTTGTCGGAAATTGTTGAAATTTCATTCTTAATTATTGTTGGATCAACCAATTTGCTAGCTGAAGTTTGGTAAAGAATAATGGATTTGATAATAGATCTTTTGCACTGTCCATTATCCATCGTTAAGTTCTTGGCTCCGTCTTCTGCACCAAATTCTAACAAACTATTCCTCCAGGTCTTACTGCAACAATCTCGGTGATTCGGAAACATTCAATGTGAAGTCCACACCAATCCAACGACAATTTTCTTTGTAAAAACTTCATGGTTGGTGATCGACTGGCAGTTCCCGAAAGCAGCACAACAAGTTGACGATAAGAGAGACAACTGGATGGGAAATGCAGTGATGGTGAAAGACGCACATAGTGACTGGAAGTTTGGCGAAGCCAAATCTGACCTCAGAAAACCATCACAGCTCCAGTTGGTTATGCATCCAACATGTTTTCTTTCAATTTAAATGTCAATCACCATCTACAAAATTGGCGGTAAAAATGTCCCAGAATCATCTAATGTGGCATCTGCTTCTCCATTAGTAAGATCTGTGATTTCCAATTTATTACTGCAACCTGTCAAAATAGAATAATATTAGTACAAGAATAAACTTGGAAAAGACTTGATGGCATTAAATATGCAAATGGCCACATTTCAGTTCATATTTTACTCCCTAATACTGAAACATCAACTCGCCGTTTGCTTTTATGTTAAACTGACATTAAAGAAATGATAATTTGGTAGATAATTGCATTACATGTACCTTCCTTTGGTGTATAATCCATCTTGGCACTTTGTCACATGGTTACATAAGAAAAATAGGTCTTGTGCGTTAATTTTCAGCAAGCTCTTTCTCGCTATTTTCAAACGCCGGAAACTGACTAGAAAAGCTAGTGTCTGCCGGCGGTTCGGTGGTGTTACCTCCGGGTGTGAGAATTCCTCAGCAGCACTTGCTTTTATGAATAGTTCTTCTACGCCAGGATCACATCGCAGCACTTCAAATGGTTCCTACTAGGCTACCCTGACCCAGATAAAAGCAAGCGCAACTGAGAAGTAACACAATCGAACCACAGATAAACACTTTTCTAGTCAGTTTCTGGCATTTGAAGACCGCAAGAAATAGCTTGCTTAAAATTCACCCACAAGCTGTATTTTTTTTT
>JAHWFP010002513.1:24197-36615 GCA_023313725.1 Lithobius niger | reverse complement strand
ATGTCCCAAACAGTCAAACACAGGAGGTGCTACGGGGTGACAACGGCAGGTGAGGGAGTAACGAAATTTGTAACGTCACACAACCTTGTTTTTACTATAAGCAAAGATGTAACTTTCAAACTGAGTGAAAAGCGAAAATAAAACTCTTATACTTTAGGACAAAAATCGGCCTAATTGTATTGCAACGTGATTTAGAAATCCCCATAATCGTCCCCCCTCCCCACCCGCCACGACGGGGGGGGGGGGGGGGGTCGACATTTGTGAATTATCTGGAAGAAAAGTTACAAAAGTTGTAACAAATATGACCGGTGGGTAGGGGACAGGGCCGCCTTAACTTGGAACTACCATCGATTGAAAATCTGCAGAATCTGGTAATATTTAATGCTGTCTAGTGCTATCTAGCACTGGCTTGCACTAAGTGAAGGAATGCCCAACGGCATTTCTTTAAAGAAAACAAACAAGCCACGACCTCCTTAATTCTTGAGTGAACATTTCGTACGTCCTCACGCACCTGGAAGCAAGCTGTAACGGTTAACAATATCACTGGCGCTAAACAGTGCCATGGTATTTTCGTTCGTTTTTCAATCGGTGATAGTGCCCCTTTAACCCCTTTAAGGGGGGGGGGGGGCTTTGGGTGCTGAAGCAGCGGGCCACAGTCCGAAAAGGGCCTCAAGGGTGCCTCACAGTCTCGAGGAAAAATAAAAAAGGTAATATTTAAAAAAAAAAAAATTAAATGAAAAGTTGTGTCAAAAAAATTGTTTTTCTCTTTGTTTTTGCAGGAATTAGAGGGAGGGGGGCATACGGCGTTGGTAAGGGCATTGATAAAGGACAAATTTGTGTGACGTCATTTTTGTGTACGCAAGAATTAAAAGATGACCATACAAAAACCACATACGGGTAAAGAACCTCTAAGTTTTCGCATATTATAGTAGTGATTCCAGAGCCAAAATGGCTGCCACCAAGTTTGTGGTCTGAACAGTGATTACTCAAGCTTAACTGACAATCACTGAGGTGTCAGTTAAGATGGAGTGATCAGGGTTGGAACAGAACACTTAATGGCAGCCATTTTTTCTCTGATATCACTACTTTCTAAGGAAAAAAATTGAGGGAAAAACCTTTGCCCTTGAATAGAGTTTTTTTTAACGACGTCACGCCTTTAGGTTGGTTTATGGTTTTACTTTAGTGAAAGTATTGGTTGTGAGCTCTTTTGAAAATGTAGTACGCAGTATCCTTTTCTGTAAGGTTTGACCTCAATCTCCCATGTTAAAGTCGAAATTTTGACACATACTATCTCCGTAGTCTGTAATTATTTTCCGATTAAATTTGGTATGCCCCCTCCTGTGGCACCAACCCTGAATCATGGCGTTTTACTGCACATTTTTAACTATACCTTGTCCTTTCATTAAAAACGAGGTACGTTTTCCTTTACTGGTGGTAACTTGCCGGTGTGGAGTGCTATTTACTTAATTTGGTTACAGGAAATAATCTGCAGACAGTCTCCATAGGTATGCAAAAGCACATTTTTTGGGGGAGGGGGTCACACTATGTTTGGACCTGAGGGTGGGGTGGGGGGTGAGTTTTTTTACAGGGTTTTGCAGGGGAAGGGGAATCATTGAAAATTAGGTGGTCACATTTTCATTTCCTGCCCCCAGGCCAGTTTCTAAAGGGTGGATCATTTCTGATAAGCAACGTTATCTGTTTAGCCCAGCTTGAATAAGGCCAAACAGACAATGTCAGGATGATACACAAAACACACAACACAATATAACCTTACATAAAGATAAAATGAAAAACAAAATAAGGGGGGGGGGGGGGGGAACTGATTGAATCACAATCCAGTCAAATAAGTCAGCAAAGATTTTGCAGTTTAATCATTGAAATTGTTATATCCAGTCTCGATTAGAGTGTTTGGCTAAACAAGGTCAAAATGTATTCATGGACAAATATTGACTTGGCGTAGACTAATGAATAGGCTATCGAACAATACGGGTTATACTAAGACACTATCATATATTCAGTACTGAATAAAATAAAAGGCTACGTAGTGTAAGATACAGCTGAAGCCTGGTACCGTAGCAAAGGATCCGCCTGGCAAACAACAAGAGTACGCCGTAACCCTGAAGCTGGTTGTGGATTGCTGAATTAGAGTAGAACGATATTGAACGGACGAACGTGATCGCACGAATGCATTGTAAGTCGTACCTTTTATATTTGAAAACTTCAAGGTTAGAAATGATCCAAGATCCTGTTGGAGCTTCTTTGCACAAGTCTTTAACATGGAACATCTTTTATAACTGAACGTGCTTTTCTTAAATAACATTTGTAAATGTACTGGTATGGTTTTCTGGTTATCCTGTCACACCCATAACTGGGAACTGGATAAAAGTGAGTCTAACTTGTAACCAAATTTACTTGAAAAACGTATTCTATCGTCGATGAGTAAACTCAATCCGACCAGCCAGCACTTATCTCGGAATATTCTTAGTCCGGTTTTTAAGATATAACTCCTTCCAAATGGTTTACGACTCCATTCACGCATAAGATTTCTTGCACGCCAAGTGTGAAATCCCGCACCACTGAGACAGTTCATGTTTCATGCTTTTATGTTAAAAAGAATTTGACCCGTGCATTAATATTCACACTTTTAGTTACTCCTGTTTTCTTATGAATTCATTACATCTTCACTTCGGCCCTGGTAATAAAGTAAGTGGAAATAAAAAAAACTCTCACTTACCTTAAAAAACCAACCATGGTAACTTGTCTACTACACCTGCGGTTTCTAATATTCATAAAGAAAGCATATTGACACATAACTAAAAAAAAAAGGTTTGGGCAGAGCAGTTACTTCAATTTTTAATTGGTTCATTACAGAAATCACACTAAGTCATAATGCCAATAATCCATTCAGCTGATATTTCGTGACCAGCTACCAATGCAAAGTACAATTAACGCTACTATGATTACTCTAATACAAAGTGGAAATTTAGACATTCCAAAACTTTGTATCGATGTGTGTGTATCGATCAGGAATGTTAAAAGGACAACACTAGTTAATAAAAAAGCCACACACTTTACTGTACAAAAAATATATTTTATTTCAACTGACTAAGTCTGTAAAATAAGAACAAGTACAGCTTTGTATTCGGGATACGCAATACGTAAAATTTTTAATATATAAAAGAACAATTGGTGTATTAAAACCATGCTTGTTTAAGACCAGCTACTATGCTTTAGACCAGCTAACTAGTGCAATTTGGCACGTTTCTTGAAATTATCACAATAAACATTGTCAAACCAAATCAAACTTGACTACTTTATACACATCTCACAACCACCAATTCACTTCTTGCTGTTGTTTATTGCATTGCTTACACATTTGATTGAATGTCGAGCTAGGACGGTACAGTACCTAAGTCAGCAAAAGAATTAAAAAGCGGTTGCAGCAAAAAAGAGTGAGCCGCAGAAGCCACCAGGAGGGATTCATTCTTACCCAGTGCCACATAATGGAAGGCTACGTAATGGAGGGAGCTGCACATAATTGGTTGTGGTGCACTGGATAGAAAGGTACTGAATGTTTTGAGTGACAAAGTCAACATACATTTACACTGTGTTAAAAGTACCGAATAGGGATTAGGTACCAGTGACAGTAAGAAACTGAATTAAATTTTAAAAGAGAAATTAATGATGTCATTGTTTAAATTATTCCATATAGGTAATAAGGAAAAGGTGTAGTGTCGATACTGATTGGAAAATACAAACCTACAATAGAGATATGACCGACCATCCACCCTTTATCACGAAAATAAATTACTTTACAAATCTGTACAATTCAGATTAGGTGTTTTCAGTACACCTTTGCAAGAAAGCTAATAATGAATCCACGGTTAATTACCAACATAAAAGAACAATTTCCTGCTAGCTAGAATAGAAAAGGAAGCACTACTGATATGACTTGAAAGGGAATTTTTATTTAATCTTAAGCCCGTTAACCCTTATCAAAAATTCAAACTAGTAGTATCAAACCTGAATCACAAACAGATACGTATAACAGACCTGAATGATTTAAGTCTTACCAACACTACGGACATTAGGCAGTTTTTCATTTATGCTGCTACGTTTTATAAATCCTGTTAATACATACACCCACGTCCTGTACGCAAAACTCTGCAGCAATAAGATATGTATGCAATTACGTCTGCTTGTAGTGTACTGGATTGTGACTTAACACGTTTTCGCAACAAGCCTGATTGAACAAAGAACTGTAAAGTAGTTCTAGTGATTATATACTCACATCTACTGTCTGACTACATATATTTAAAAAATGCAAAATTTTGCTGTAACATTAAAACATCACAATATGTATATAAACACTTTCTCTTCTATGGGAAACAGAATACGGCTCAACTTTGTACAGGATCCAGGTCCTTGTGGTAATTGTTACAAAAAAATCTACTGAACCCTTTTCACAATACAATTCAACAACGGTAAGGGTCTTTTAGTTATTAGTTAACGGTAACTAAACTTGCTAAAACACTGTACAAAATAAAAAGCAAGTAAAAAATTGTGATACCAGGTTATGCACATTTTTCACAAAAGCGTACAGTAACATGGTCCATGAAAATTAGACCCATTTATATGTAATATCGTATCGTAAGGCTTTTATAAATGCTCTGGAAAATGCCATTCTCCAAACTATAAATTGCAAATGTGGTTACGTCCTGTAAATTAGAGCAAGTAGCTATGTCCGGGTTAAACTAAAGGTATGGCTTTTCCTGATGGGTATTTACCTCTAAGTTTATGGTAATGTTGCAATCCATGAAGTTGATAGAAGTGGGTTTCTGACAGCAACGGGATATAGACAATATTGGGGTCAGTACCTTACCACACTTGCACTTTTGTTTCTTTTAATCAGGTTAATATCAAGTTACGCAGCCCACCTTAACGCAGCCGTCAAGACAACTACAGACCATACCCACTTTTATCCACTCCAATTCAAAAATCAGAAACTAAGATAATTTGTAAGATTGTATTATATGTCTGAAAGTTTTAATAATTAACCCTTAGGTCGTCGCAAAAAGCACTTGACGTCTATCTATTTTTGGACCTCTGATGCAAATCAATAAAATTTGCAAGCCATAAGATAGATATCGTTCACAATTATGTCTTCTTCATTCCAAAATGAGCCAGTTTCCGAAGCACAGCTGGTCCTTCCCAGTTGCCCCTGTAGGGAAAGAAAGTTATTAATTACTCCTTCCAGATGGAGTACCTACTAGATACTTTAAAAATCGGCTTTATTGCAGGTTATGGCACATATTAATTACCCTTGACCACTAAACTTTTAAAAAAGATAAAACTGCTGTTACAAATAACCACCCCCACGATTAATAAAATATCAAAAATTGTTGAATACTTTAGAATTTTAAAAAAGAACACTAAGGTTAGCCTCAAGAAGGCATGGCATAGCTATATTGAAATGACATAGGATTTTTCAAACAATAATCATTGATAAAAAAAAAAAATTATGCTCAATCCACGCTGTTCATCACTCAACTTTTTTGACTCTTTAACTGTCCATTAGCTGCAATAGAGCATGCTTCCAAGACCAGTCTAATTCTGTCAATGGGTTCATAATAGACAATTTAAGTGTCTTCGATATTTAGGGTATGGTTGGTATCTTCAGCACATACTCTTGATTGCATATAACCATCACCCCTCAAAATAGCTCCTCTGTGATCAAGTTTACACCATCCAATAGCCCTCTCGCACTGGCAAACATACAAGCAACAAAGTTAGCAGGCATTGTTGGTTCCGAAACTATAAAGTTTCATTTAGTGCCAGCACACAACTTTGTATTATTAGGAATCTCAAAACAAAAAACCCCTGCATTACTCGGCATCTAAATCTTACAGAATGACAACACAGATAACCAACAATGCATGCTAAATTTATTACTGCATTGCTCTGGTAGTAACCTTTGTTCTTTGCGTGCAATCACATTTATCAATTTAGTCCATATGACTAACAGCATATTTTTCACTGACAACGTCACAACGCCAGAGTCACATTACTACCACACTATCATAATAATTATCATTACTAGACAAAAATACATAGGTTGGGTTGTTTTTCCTACACGACAGCATTGGCATGATATGCTGTACTGCTGGAACAAGCCGTGTTTTAAAACCTTTTCGTTAATACACTCTAGCAAAAATTCTTACTGTTTAATTTGTGAGGGAATAAAAGGCAAATTTGTGCATTTCTGCCTGGACTCATTTGAATTTCTATCACTTCATAAATTGAGTTTAATCAATTCTTATTATCAACTTTAACTATTAACATAAAGACAAAACTAATACCTTTTCTCAGGTTAATTGTTTGTGTACTAGGAATACGTAGCATCGTTCGGGATTTTGAATTTCCACCAGACTGGTGAACAAAACCTTAATAATTTCTTCAATACTGACCTGAATGTGTAAAACAATCCCCAGCATATATCATAGCCGTACTCACCAGTTACCTCCATAACAATAATCTGCAAAGCAGTCTGCTTACTCACTTTAACATCTTCATCCAGTACAACTGCGGCATGAAATCTTTTTTCAGGTAATACATGGACATGCGCTCCTTTCCTTGATCAACAGGAAATGTTTCCAAAGGTTGCCCACTGTAATCAAATTCGGCCAAGATGCATTGTCCATATCGTGTGGTGAGCGGGCATGATGTATACCCATCAAACTGAAATATTAACAAACTGTCAGAATTAAGACTTGTTAATAAGCGTAAAAGCAAAGACTTAACCATGATCGGAGCAAAAAGGAATCAAAACCTGGTGGGAAAATTCAGTTGCCAGCCATTAATGTCCACGGATAGAAAGCATTTGAAACATCCATTCACTATTCATTGGCCTTCGAAAAAATGGCTAAGTCCCCACACAAGGTCAAACGGTCGGGGCTCAAAAACTGGTCGTGTAAACTTGATGAAACTCGGTGTGAGGGTAACCCTCGTCCGTACGCACATTTTAAGCCCAACCACAAGTCCGTGAGACCTCTGTGAGCCGAGCTATTCGAAAAAAAAACCGTCAGGACGGATGTTAACCGTCACCATTTGGCCTTCGAAAAAATGGCTAGTCCCACACAAGAATTAATAAATATACACAAAACTGCTGTAATAAAATAAAGGACAGAAGAACAAGTCGAAGAGTGAAAATTACGCACTGGAAATAATGTAGTACAGTACACCACCTTTATACAGATACGTGTCGTCTAAAGTGGTGTGACTTGGGATTCAAACTGGCAACCCAATTCGTCCCCAGATCACAGATATCGATAAAGGTGTTATATCAGTTATCTGGGGATGGTTTGGGCCGCCAGTTTGAATCTCGGTCACGCCACTCAAGACAAAACCCAAATGCATAAACGTGGCTTACTGTACTAAGTCATTGGTAGTTTAAGATTTTTGATGTTTGGCTTGTTTTACTCTTTCAAAAAACCCGTAAGTTGGCTTTTACTTTGGCCACTATTACACATTTGAGAATTTGAATAAAAATGCAACAGGCCAAATTTTACAACAACGAATGGAGATTGCTGTATTGAATTTTTGGCAGAATTGCACTTAACATATCTTGCATTTCTTGTAGGTGGAATTTAGACAAAAATTCAATACCAGATTCAATTCAATCTCCATCTGTTGTTTTAAAATTTGGCCTATTACATTTTTATTCAAGTTTTCCTTTTTCCATTTTATTCAAAGCATCAGCTGAAATCACCAAAACTCTAAGCGTCTTAGGAAATCTGTCTACTGTAGATATACTACATAAATGAATCAAGAAATTTTCTTAGTTACAATGGTAGAAAGCACTGACAGAAATTTCACAGAAAAGCAAAATTACTATTTTATTTTATGACCATTTAAACATGAAGCCAATTACGGTATTTGCTTATCAAACTGGCAGTCATGGTACTCTAAAAATAGGGACCAGCAAACCTTGTTGTATATTTGAACAATGCATGGCAATTTTCACTAGAAAGTCAACCCCCTCAAGACACCAACAACAGTGGGCAAACACCACAGTGCTTGAAATCAGAAGATGCTTTAAAAGTTTCTGAATAGTTTTTGTGCATACTTATTCTGGCCAAATAACATTTTTCTTTGTTATAAATTTGTAATGTTTAGGAGTTAAACGCTGGTTTCGAGTGTACGCGGGAGAAGTCAACATCCGGGGGACCGTCACAGGGTTTTTGATACCATTTTCAAAATTTGCATTTGTCATTATCTCCTTTACGAAAGAACCAAAATCCATTTGTCATTATCTCTTACGAAAGAACCAAACTTATTAGCAGGACTGTACAAATACCAAGGAGTGTCAGATCGGATCAGTACCGTTGGAAGTAAAAAAAGACTAAAATACCAGGGGTACCTGGTTTATTTTAGGATTTGTTTGCCCATACGAAAATGTACATTACCGTATTTTAAATAGCAGTTTCCTCCCCATCGAAGCTCTATATCCCTAGCTTTGAAAGTTGGCTTCCCTGCCGGGCTCGTATCCTACTGCGCAAGACAGGAACTGGGCTAGCCTATGAGCGGATCGCAGCGATTCCCAGCAACTTTCTTCCAACCCCTCATGAACCTAGTCCATCAGAGGGGAGGCTTGGGCGGGTAAAAGGTAATGTACATTTTCGTATGAAACTAAAATTAACCAGGTGCCCCTGGTATTTTAGTCTTTTTATTGCCACAAAAATATACATTACCTTATTTTAAATAGCAGACCTCGTCACTAAAGGCGGTGGGCTAGGTTCGGAGTACCCGTATTACGAGCTGACACCCCCACGGAATCGTATCCGGGGGAAGACAACCAAAAGAAGCTCAATGCCGGACCACGGAACAACAGTCCCATGGGGCGAGCAACAGGAACAGCAAATGCCGGGAGAGGTGTCTTAAGGGCCTTCCCGTTGGGGTAAGGTAGAGATGCAAACAATGATGGAAGCCATCTCACCTTGGGTCAGGAAGCGATGACGACTTGGGAACAGGAGCAGGGCGCTGAAGGATGAGCCGCAAGAACCATAGCGGAGGCAGGTAGCGAGTTGTAGAGAAGGTCCGAAGTCTGGAGCAGGATCTTCCGTGTCTAGTCCAACTGGAAAGAGGTACGAGACGTCCTGGAGGGAGAGGATCGTTGCCAGGCGGATCGTTAGAAAGCAGGCCGTTGCCAAGTGAAACGTCACCATGATCCGTGTTTAGTTCAACCGAAGCGAAGCACGATCTGCCTCGAACAGGAACCAAGAGCGCACCCCAAACACCAGAGGATGTGAGGGGGCCCAAGGAACGGAGCGTGGGACGGCGGATCGAGGACCGAGGATCGGCGGAATCAGCATCGGCTGGTAGAACTAGAAGAACATGTCGGAAGTCGGAACGCTTGCGGCGGTGTGGAATCTGGGACAATATTCGGAAGGTAGCAAAGCGGAACACAGGAACCGTTGTGGAGAAAGCTACCACAGAGAGGAACAAGGAATCGACGAGAAAAGCACGATTCTCGGCAGACTGTGGGAAGGCTATGTCCTGGAGTCTCTCGTGTAGAGGAGTGAGTATAAATGGAAGGCTGATACAGTAGCACAACCCTAGTCCGGAAGAAGATAGAACACGGAGCAGGAACCGACGGATCGTAGGAATGGAGAATCGTGGGAACACGGACGGAAAAGAAGCACAACTTCCCCATTGATTCCGGAGAAAGCCATCAGTGCAGAGCAGGTTGTGTGATGAGGAAGCTTTGAAGTGCAACGTGAGGTCTGTAAGGGAAGAGGTGACAGTCCCGGAGGACAGGGAACGGAAGGCACATTGAACAGTAGGATCTGTAGAGCAGGTCAGAGCGTGTAGGGTAAATCATTCCGCTGCCGAAAAGGAATCGACAGCAAGGAGAACAGTTCGACTTGTTTGTGTTATACTGGAGTGGACGAGGGACTTTTGTCCTAAAGACGAGGAATCGAGGGTCAGATGAAAGTAAAGGATACTGGGCCCGTTCGTGAGCCTGGGCCCGAACCTCGGATAGTGATTGTCCTTAAAGAAGAGGAAAGGCGATGCATCGGCATGTAACAGAATGTTAACTCCAGTTAATGTAGGGTGGTTAGAAGACGCGGTCCGTAAAGGCCCTGGACCAAGTGTTGGGACTTGGTTCAGTGAAAAGCAGAAGCGGTGGCGAAAATTCAGGCCAAAGGAAGGGAGGATCCGTAATCGAAACGTTGATCCTCTTTGGAGGCTGACGCATATACTGCTAGGTCCAATGTCCGTTTCAGCAGAAAGTAGAGTGAACTGCTTCGAGTATGGACCGAACCCGGACTGGCAGTGCGGGCCCGGAATCCAAGCATGAAGAAGGGATCTTGGCAGGAACAGGTTTCGGACCGTGCTGGTTGGTAACGCAGCAATGTCTTGTGAAGAGAAGGTCCGTATGTTTTATCCTAGACTGCTGAAGCAGAGCGGAATGTAACATGAGAGGAATCGGGAAAACCGAGTCAGGTGTTTCGTTAAGAAAAGAAAGCAGGAACCGTGGGTGACCAGAGGAACGGTGATGATCCGCATGGAACAAAGGGCTCGACGATGGTAACGGAGGGGCAATCAGGAATCAACGTGAATGGGACAGTTTGCTGGTTACCAATGAACAATTCAGAAGGGGAGCGTAGCAGTCACTTTGACAGACTGCAGGAGACAACGTCGAGCATGTGAGAGATCAGACGGGCAGTGGAGTGTCGTTTCAACTGAGGTGCTGGGCACGGGTACTGGGACCGAGCCACCACCCCTGTGCAACTAAGTGCAAGGGCACACTCCTACAATATTGAGGCAAAGAACAGGAGGGTTCATGGAAGGGATCGGAATCGTGTGGTGACGAAGCAAAGGGCTCGAAGTACTTCTTGAAATTTGCATGTCTTGAGACTTGTAGGGCTTTAGGCCTATAGAGTAGGGAACCGAAGATGACCCAGTCCGCTGGAAAGGCAACATTAAGGCATGGAAAGAATCGAGACCGAGGGCGGGGATTGAAGCTAAATGGCGCGTCGACAGCTAGGTCATTACTCTCGCGCCAACATCAGTCACAGTGCAGTGGTCCGGGTTACCACTGCATCACACATTACAGTGATATTTTACAAACCCCTAACCAAGGACCGAGGGGAAGACGGAATCATGAATCTGCTTGTGGAAGGAGACCGGAATCGACATAGTAGCAGACTGTAATGGTGACACATGAAGAGCCATGGTGGAAGAATTTGGTTGCCAAAGGGCCCAGGTCGGATGCTGGGGCCCGGTTCCGGCCTACTAGTCGTGGCTGCCAAGCAGTGGTGGGATCGATGTAGCAGCAAAGGGAACCGAGCCAAGAGCAGGCGGAGGCCCAAGGCGAGAAACCCGACTACCACCATAAGAAACACACAGCCTGCAGGGAGCAGGCGGATAGGTGGTGCGGTTCCCACATGGGAACAGGAATCGGTGACGAATAAAGTGTTGATTCCCGCTGATCCGCTTGCCATGAAGGGGCTCATGAACTCGCTTCATGAACTTGTTCTGGACGGCGGAATTGCGGATTGTTGTGGACGATGGCGGGGTCCAATCCTCCAATCCATTTCACTCAATCCTCTTCTTACCATGATGAATGGAGTGGAAGTAGGCAGTACTTAATTTCAAATTAGTAAAGTACCAGAACTGTCACTTGTTTGCAGAGAAAGAGGCATTTACATCCCCATCCCAATCACGGCTAGGGGGTCTGGGGGAGCGCTGTAAGCTTCACCAGCAGGGTCCGGGGCATAGCCCCGGAAACTTTAACGTTTTTACCTATTTCAACACCTATTCTGGCTTCAGGGAGGTACCTTTTTTGAAGATTTTCAAGCTGATACAATGTTATTTTGTTTCACTTCTTGCTATTTTGATTCATTTTTGGGGAACAAAATAATGTCCCCACTTGCCCCTCCCCCGGTTGCGCGATGGAGTGACTCCCCTCCCCCACCTCCCCCAATAAAAAAAATTCACGAATTGTAAGGCAGTGTTTTATCAACTGTTTTTCCGAAATCAACACCACCGGCTCCAACGCCATCGCTATACGCTGCAGAAGCGCAAGAGACGTGGTGAGACGAGCAAGAAAAAACTGGGCCAAGCGGATCGCAGCCACAGAAAAAATTCACCCAATCTGCCTAAAAACAATAACATTTAGTTTTGTTACGATGGTTGAGGTTGAATTAAATCAAATTCACTAAATAGTATGGTGATTATAGGTTGGTTTTAGGATGGATTGCTTTTAATTTGAAAGTGCAAAAATTTCCGAAAGATGAGACTTTTCTGTACAGGTGAAATGTTGCCATTAAAAGGACCGGACAGCCGTTCCAGCTTCAAAAAAAAAAAATTGGACGCCGTTCCGGCCCAAATTAAGCCCTGGAAGTAGGTGATG
>JAHWFP010002513.1:0-12771 GCA_023313725.1 Lithobius niger | reverse complement strand
ATCCTCTGAAGAGCTAATGGATGTTTGTGATGTAGCTATGTTCCAATAAAATCAATAAGGCCATGCAAAAAAAATTGCTTGGGTTATGGGCCAGGTTGCAAATAAATTGAAGTACCAGGCAATCAGGTATTTTATTTTAATATTTACTTTATTTAACTGACCACATTTCTTTGATGTGCAAAGCTCAAAGCTTGAAGAGTGTATGTATAAATATGCTGAGCGTATGTATAAATGTGTTATGTATGTCGTATAGTATTCAATGCTTTTTTTAAGTTTTTGCCAAATAACACTTTCATGTTTGAGCTAGAAGCTTGAAATATGTACCACTGAAAAGCTCATTTCGAGCCTGTTAAATGTTATTTTGGAATGTCAAAGTCGGTCAAAATATGGCGAAAATATTATTTTTAGCGGTTGGAGCAAGATTCAGATACAAATTTTTGAACTGCAAATTTATTTATTAAATTTATTTGTTTGGAATAATTGCATCACCCTAAGGAACACTAAAGTAACATTAAAATAATATAATAAAAAATGACAGAAAAGAAAGCTCACACGTGCCACAAATGCTAGGGCATTCAAACAGTGCAGCTGCAAATCAAAGGCTGTGAAGTGTCTTTGAGCTTTCAAACGAAAGCAAGTTCAGAGTCCGTTTGTGTAACCTCCTGGCTCTCCATTCAACACTTGTGCGTGGGAAAAAAAGAGCCTACCAGTATGTTTTTGTTACACTGAAAAAGAAGAGCCAGTAGGTTCTTGTTAAACTGTAATCTTTTCACTTTTCTGGTGTGTTCATGACGGCCCACAAAGTCGGGTGCACCACATATCTTCTACTCGATTCTTTTCTTTTTGGCGCAAACTCAGCTCGGCTTGACTTACCGTAAAGCGTGTATTAAATGCCCAGGCAAAACTAACACCCACCCCCAAAAATGCTGTAAAGTCAAAATTGCGAAATAGTGGAATTGACACCCACCCCTTAAATCCTACCTTTTCTGCTGTAAAATTATCTGAAAGATAGTAGGGAAAACGAATGACCACACTGCTTGCTATGCTTACTGACTCCTTCTCCCTCCCTGAGGGCAGGTAATAGTGAACTCGTCCCCTATCTGCTTGTACCTGTGTGAAGGATTCTCCTCTCTTCTGCCCCTCCCTCCCCCCACGCCACGCCCTTTCCCACTCCCCTCTTCACACCAATTAAAAGGATGTAAAGATGAACCTTTCCAATTATTCAGAAAGGTTTTAATTGCCAATTTTCCATGATAGATGCACAGAAGGTAGGTTAGAAAAAGGATTATGCTTTATTAATGTCCACCCCAGATTTTTGCCTAATTAAATGCATGAGTGGGCATTTAATACACAATTTACAGTAATGGTAAAAATTATTCTATTTACACAGCCCTAGTCAAGGGCACCCACAGAAGGGCAAAAAGGGTTGGGCTTGAAAACTTGGAAAGGGCAAAATGATCAACTAACGGCAAAAAAGACAATCAACGACACGAAATCACGTGACACATGCACTGGGTAGAAGTCTCCACTTCATCCCTGGCCATGTTTGAAAGGAAAGCTTACATTTTTTTTTTTACATTATACACTTGCAACATTTTTTCCAACATTTTTCCATACATAGCCCCAATGTAGGGGTGCCCTTGGCCCTTGTTGATGCAGCAAAGAGTCATGAAAAATTGCAAAAACAAGTTATTGATATTTTATCTTATATAAATTGTAATTTTAACATAAGTCCACTTAAATTATCGGTAATTACATACACTGTCTGTAGTTGAACTATCACCTTCTTCAGAAGAAGTAAACACGAATCACCAAAACGTTCATTGATCACATTTTGAAAATCGCACTGCGAACCACTGATCTACATGGATTGCTTTTGCTGCATCTGGGCTTTCCACTTCCGGTCTAGCTTCAATTCCAGCTCTGTGTGAGTAAGTGATCAATGTCACGGTAGGAAAGCCCATAAATGTTCATGAGTAGCACACCCTTTTTCTTAAACTGGCAGATAGCGAGAGACTCAAGGGCTCTAAGGTGCAAGTCCTTGAAGATGTTGGAACGCAGTTAAGACAGAAGTGTTTCTCCAATTGATGGAATGTTGCAGATTTCAATTAAGGGGAGAAGTATTCTATTCTGTCTTCCTGTGCCGTAGCGTCCTTGTTCTGGCGAACCTGGAAACATCTTCACGTCTTATCCCCTTACATAGCCTCACATCCACCACAATCCCACGTTTGGTGAAAAAAAGCTCTGAGGGGGAACGTCGGCTGCGGTGGGGGTGGAGGTGGGGTGGGGAAAGGAAAAGGGAAAGATTTCTTATTCTACCCTTGCTCTTGGTGAAATAGCGATGACCACTGTAATGACAAGGTTGAGCAGGGGGTTGGGGTGGATATGGATGTGGGATGGGGGTTCGGGCTATGTCAGAGGGTCGAAGCTTTTTAAGATTTAGGGGAGACCGGTGAAAACATCTATGGAGAAGTTGTGTAGTATTGGGTTCCCTGTGGTGAATGTGAAGCTGTGTATGTGGGCGAGATGCTGAGACACCTCCAGTACGCCTTAAGGAGCACCAGGACACAAGCAGCACAGGAAGATAGAAAGAATGGAATAGCTCTCCAGTGCATTAATAATCTACAACGTTCCACCAACAGGAGAACCTCATTGCATTCCAACGCCTTCAAGAACTCAAACCTCAGAGCTCTGAATCTCTTGCTATCTACCAGTTTAAGAAAAAGGGTGCGCCGCTCATGAACATCTATGGGCCTTCCAAACCCCAACACTGATAGCTTGCTCAAAACGGAGCTCCAGATGAAGCTAGACCGGAAGTGGAAGCCCAGACACAGCAAAAGCCAACTATACACATCAGTGGTTCACAGCACGATTTTCGAAATGTAATCAACAAATGTTTTGGTGCTTCGTGTTTATTTCTAAGAAGGTAATAAGTCTGTTACAGATGCTGTACGTAATCACAAAAAAATGTAAGTGAGTTTTTAATGTTCGTTCGTTCTTTCAGTAACATAAGTGTAACGAGCACCACTTTGCAACCGTTGGCCAAATCTACGAGGGCCCTAAAATTGAAAGTGGTTTGGTTCTTAAGAGGTAACAAATATAAAACGACGATAAAGTAGCTACAGTTTGCACACCAATTACGAAATAAAACCACGCATTTATAACCATGATGCACATGTGTAGTTTCTGACACTAAAGCAACTCTATGATCATTTTATACATGACCAAATGCACAACCATGTATATGATTAATTATGTTAGTCTTTAGTCAAGCAAAGCGTTAGTTGTAGCTTCTTAAGATTATTCAAGCAGTTATTACATGGCGCAATGTAACTGACAGTCAAATACCAACACTGATCTAGGCTTAGTAGCTTCAAGAATTTTATTATGCCTACCTTGTAAGTAGCCTTTTGGTTGGTTCCTAATTTTTCAAATACTGCTTCCTTCTTTTCTGGTTTAATTTCTATTAAATTGTGCTTGAAATTCAGTTGTATGTCACGGGCATCCACTATTTTCATCAGCTCGTTTGCATACTTTTTTACTGCAAATATAACTTCAAGTGACGTATTGAACATAACATTTGCTGATTTCCGTTTACCGTTCTGCAAAAAAAATAAAAAAATACATAGTAACAAGAAGTGTTATCATGTTCCAGTTATCTCACTGTATGTTAAGGAATACAACGAATGCTGCTTTTAAAATCTGGAAAGAGTGATTTACGCTGGCTTAAACACGAACACAGAATCGGTTGGGACATCTTTTTTTCTTCCAGGGTTGTTTACTGTAATTGTCTGGGATGAGGGGTTGAACCAGTGGGTGGGCCAATCCCACACAACAGAGCAATACATGGTCAGCACAGGTCAGCGTACAAATCTGAACACCTCGCGCAGTCCCTACTCAGTGTGTATGAATATGGAGCATGCTCCTGCATGTCTTTATTGGCGTGGAGCAGGGTTGCCACACTTTAAATGCCGAGAAATGTGTTACATGTGGTCATGCCCGACATTTACTAAACTGTCCTGAAGATGGCAGCAGATAGTAGCAGCAAGTGGCATGGGCCAGGATCCCTATGGGCCCAACATCCGGCATTAGGCTATGATTACAGTATAATCCCCAATATAAGACGACTCAAATATAAGTAGCATTTCTGGGCTCGCCTATTCTAAATAAATAAATGGCTGCGATTATCAGATGGGTGATTTTAGCAAGGCCTTCATAAGGCTTTGATATTAGATTTATTAGTTTGTACGTATACTAATTACAAACAAAAACATCAAGCGTGCCGTAAAAAAAGGGGTTATATGATTGAAGTTACACTTTACTTGTTAAAAGGTACACGGATAAAAATTAATGATTTTCAATTGAAATAATCAAATGTACAGTTGAGAAAATTGCATCTGTTTAAGTGGTGTTGTGCTTTACGTTTCAATGGTAAAGCACAACAGTACTTAAACAGATGCAATTTTCTCAACAACTATACATTTGATTACTGAACGTAGTTTAGTTTGGTTTAAATCTATATGCGTTTGGCTAAAACACGGATTCATTCATTTTGCCCTTCAACAATCAACTTTTTAGCAAAGACATATAACACGTGCACGAAGAACGGATCTGGATTTTGCAGAATGGCACTGTTCTCTAATTACAATGGTTAAAACAATGTAAAACAATCAAAATGATCGTTCAGGGACCAGTAACTCCGGAATGGATAGACCAATCGAAAAAGTGGTCGCTCTGAGGATGAAGCCCAGGGAAATTTCTGGCTAAGATCATGTTTCAGATTTTAGGTAGGTGCAGTAGTTTTTTTCTGAAACCGTGTCACACAAGATTAACACCACCAACAAGAAGTGAACAGTTTTCAAATTTACGCGTGGCTCCCTACGTTTACCCTTGCACGGAATTGCATAAAAGTTGGTGTAAAGTTGGGAAATGTTGCTATCTACTATCTGGCCAAATTTGGTCGAAATATATTGAATAGAAACGGAGAAATTAATAGTTTTAGTTTTGCTGGAGAGAGGACTTCAATTATATATACACAGCGAGCCGAGTATGATAAATTCCCTGGTCTTGGATTCGAAGCCCATTTTTAATGCGATAGCTTTAACTCTGACTGCTTACTGAGGCCTTTTTCAAAATATATTTAGTTTTGCTAAATAATTCAAAAATTATGTAACACCTTATTTTCACTTTGCCAAGCTTAAATATGATGTTATCGCAAAGAAGAAAACATTTTCTTCATCCTCCGGGTTCAATTTTATTTGGATGAGACCAAGAATTCAGAACAACAAACCAAGTATGAAAATAATCAACCCCATTTATTTTAACAAATCCTAGCAAGTTAGTAGAAATACAAATTTCCCCTACTGGGCTATTCCAAAAGTTATTTTGAATTCATTTGAAACCAACATTGGAATTCGTATAGCATTTCATTTGTCAATAGCCCAGGAGCAAATTAATTCCTCTAATTGATTATGTAATAAATAGGCTAACCTTTCTCCGTAAAAAAATTGATAATAAATAACTTCTATTTCTTTACAATAAATACTTCTGCTTCACTCCAAAATATAATCCATCTATTCCTCAATTATATTTCTACTACCATCATTTTATCAATAAACATGAAGCTTTTAACTAAGTGCATTTCGCACGCTAATCCAACAAGAAGCACAGCTTCCTTCTTACCCTGGATTAAATATTTTATCGGAGTTAAATGTTCATAATTCTTTCAATTAATTCTTTCCCTTCACCATATTTGAAACACAACTCACTAAGAAGTACACGTAAATATAAACAACATAACACAAAAATAATTTTTACTCCGGAGATTAATTTCGGTTCGGTTTGGTTGGCTTAATGGCGTAAAAGTATTTACGAAATTAGCGACACAGTTAAATACCGACATTGGACAGTTGTTTTACTCACAGACCACGACGTATGGTAGGAATTGGAGATTATTCTGACGCAATGGCAGTCACAGTTCGTGGATGCATTCAGGCCTTTAGTCCACCGGTGGTTACACACAATATTTTCGTAGCCGGCTTTTTATCACTAACTTCGTTTGATTAAAGTGACAGTTCCGATAAACAGCACCTGGACACACCACTGTTGTTATGAAAGCTCCTTCTCTTGGTTAACGTTGACCCATGAATTCTTTCTGGCGTCTCGACCAAACGACCAGCATTTCAACCTGTTGTCAATGCACCAGCCTGAACTCTTTCAAAAATCAACTTGATAAATTGGTCTGGTAACTTGTTTTTGTAATCCGAGGTGAACATAGTTTCTTTATAACTTTATACAGTGCAGGCAACTTCTTTCAAAATCTTCATCCGTCATTTTGCTTTCTTTGCGACATAGCAACGAAGGATGGTTATTGAGGAACTTAACGAAATGCTACAAGTTTGAAAGAGGCCACTTCTCAACCCAACATCGACGGACTGAAAAGGTTGGCTGCATAACAGTCGTGAACGCCAGCCAGAAGAACGAATTTTTCACACGGAGCGTCCATCTCGTTCATTTTCACCACACAATGTCAGTGACGACTTCAGCGTCACCACACACCAAAAAGCGCCATACCCAAAACTGAACCCTAAACGTGTATATCGAACCAAAACTTAACGCAGTAGCGTATACAACGAAGTTTAACACTAGATTTTTCACAAAATAAACATAAAACAATGCTAATTTGACATTACAACTATTAGAACAACAGTATGAGATTAGCACCACTGGATAACGCTCGGGAAAACTATTTGAATGGAGTATTCAAACATTAAATTCAGCCAAAATTTGACCGAGATGTATTTGCACGAGTGTATGCTGCTATTTTAATGGTATAAATTTGAAAAAAGTACTGTCTAATAATCAGGATTATACGGTAATGATTAGTGTTTAGCAGTTATGCACTAGATAAAATCCTCGATCTTTCATAAAATTTGCTTAATACCTTGATTTCACACATATAACCCCTCTCCCACATAACTCACAGCCCTAAAAAATCAGAAGGTTGTGTAAAAAAAAACTCTATAACCTGCACCCCCGTATAACACGCAGGTAATCTACAAGGTTTAAAGTTTGAACGAGGTCATTGGTGCGTACTGTAACACCAGGCTGTTGGCCTTCCAACACATTGATTATCTTGTAATCCAAGGTAAAATAAATGCTATTTTGTATTTTTATACTGTATATACTGCACACCTTTTAGCATGTTAAACGATTGGTAGCGAAAATAATCAACAGTGCAAGACTGTTCGTCCGTGAAAAACACCAATGCTGGTTATCGGTTACGTGTTCCAGGCGCTCTTCTCCTTGTCCTGGAAGAGGAAGTTAGACCACAGTAGTGCTGAGTACGCAATCAACAACGTCATGCTCGAATGTAGAATAAAATTGGATGCTATTAATTATGAGTTGATTTCAAAGTTCGATATTTAAAAAAAAATAAAATCTTGAAACAAGAGCTGAACGTTTTCATGAATTATTACAAGAGATGCATGGCGAAAAGTGGAAAATTTATGATTTTCACGTGATTCGTATCACTGCAGCGCGAGTAGGTAAACGTGTGTCATGATGGCCTCATCTTCCTCACTTTTGGGCTATTGAGAAACGGGACTTTTTTTTTATTTGTCGTGCAAAAAACTCGTGTAACCCACAGGTCTGACTTTTAAGAAATTGGGTTATACGAATGAAATTACAGTAACTATTTAAAACCAACTGCGAGTCGCAGTAAACCTTTATTTTAAAGAATTTTCTGAAAAAAACAGTTAAACTTCCATTAAAATACATTTTGTGCTATTCTCTTTTTGTATATCAGGCCACTTTAAAAAAGAAAGTTGTTTCGTGGGCCTATTTGGAATGGCGGGCCGGTTTTTAATTTGTTAGCCCTATTTGCTTAATATTTAGGTAATTATTTTTTATTTTGGGTAAAATAAAGATCACTACCCAAGTCATACTCACAACACCTTTAACACTCAAAAAGATGGGATACACTACAGAATCCGCTAATTTACAACGAACCAATGACGAGTGTACAAATGTCCGTTTGTCTTCTTCAGGCTCGTTCTTAGGTATTGTTGAGAAACCGGTGTTGGGTTCCTCCGATCTCCCCTTCCCGGATAGCCAACAAAGAAACGATCTCATCTCTTTGCACTCTTTATTCACCTGCTTTCGGCTCCGAGACCCCGCATCAATCTGCCTTTTTTGCCTCCACTTCCGGTAGCTGTAAGCAAGCACGCCCGCTGGTGACAGTGAAGTGAAGCTTGTGTTGGGGCGCACGTCGTCACCCCAACACTCTACACCCTCTCCGAAAAATGCAGTGGTGCAAGTTTCAGAGACGTGACAAGTTTACATTTCATTCGCTACATGACAATTTCATGATTAGAAAATTTAAACAATTTTAAGCAACAATTTTCAAACAACCACTTCAACCAAGTTATTATCCCAGTGGCCACGTAAAGTTAGTAGCCTACGTAACAGTCTGAACATGCATGTCCACGAGAATTTTAATCACCAAACAACAGCGAGTTCCAATTAAAAAAAAATCCTAAGTCCGAAGTAACAAAATTGTTAGCCTAGTACCACATGCAAAACCGACGCAGTGGCTGTAGCCTATTGCTCAGTTCAAATAACCTTAGCAAGAGAATGCATACATTCTGACCTTAAGTACAGAAAAGAAATTGCTCAGTCATGTTTATGCCTTGAGAAACAACACATGAAAGTTCTGCTGCTCAATTGAGTCTACAATCTATTATTCTATGCAGCGTGTAGCCTATATGTAGTGCCAAGGAATCACAATACTTGAAAAACCTACTAGGTGATCAACTAGGTCTACATCTCTACAACCTTAACTCCAATACTCGCAGTAACCTAGAATCCTTCATCAAGCATGTGCAGTGCTTGTACCCTCAAAAGGTGAACATTAAAAAAAAATTCCACTTCTCCTAACATGCTTGTGACCCCAAAATTATACTTAAATGAACACTACGTTGTGAAAAAGAACCAGGTTTGAGTTGCCCCCTGCACTCAGGAGAGGGTGTTGGCGGGTAGCTACCCCGACACGAATTTTTGAAGATCTTCCCCTTGTGCAGGACCAGAATGACTCCTACTCGCCGGTGACTTGTACAGAACACACATTTCGGAGGTCATACCTATAGGCCAATAACATAAGCCGAACCAAGTCCACACTGCACCTGCCTGTCAGTCGGCGGGTGCCATTAAAGAAGAACCTGCTCCAATGCGAGAAAAATTATGGACCAGGTTTTGTCAACGCATCTTTCTAACTCTGATTTTTCATACAGCACAATAACTGATTTAAAGTTAATCTACCCTCGAATTTTTTTTTAAAACACCAACAATGGTACATCAATGGTACTTCCCTGTAAACGAGTTTGAAGTTTACCCAGTAACAATTTGCAATCTAACTCAGAAAGTTCCCCCTAAAATCAACTCTCAAAATCTATAAATCGCACTAAAAAAAAAAACATGTACAAGTTTTGTTAGTGTCATAAGTATTATAGGTATCATAGCCTACATCTGCAGGTCGTAGTTTAATTTTCAACCGTATTCATGAAGTCGGCTATGTGTAGCCTACGTTAAGCTGTAATTTCTACCTGGTATTTGCCAAAAAAATATATATATTCTGCACACAGCGGAAGCTGCAGTCTAAAAAAATTGTCAGTAACTTGTTTTCGACCAGAGTTAGCCTATCAACATTACACATAAAAAAAATTCCTTCTCTGTGACATACCTGTCAAAATGAAAATTTCCAAATTTTACAGTTTTGTAATTTTGTAACTTGTAATTTTCGACATTTAAAAACAAATGAACCATGCCAACGTCATACCTAAACGCCTGAGGTTCTTCCTGTTAAATTTACAGTACCACGATTTCGCAATCTTAAACCCCGTCTACCTTGCCGTCAAGCCTTGCGCACACAAAGTGCAAGGCTACAACCTCACTGTGGGAACTCTTGACTCGAGGACACTCACTGTGGACCTCCAGGTTTGTAAATTCTTCACAACAAGCCCACAGCAAGGATACCCCCAAAATTTTCCGAAAAGCCCTCCAAAAGGAGAGAGAGAGTCTCATCCCACACGTGAGTATACACCACACCATCAACATTAAGGTTCATGATGATTTTAACCCCTGTCTACTTCTCACAAGGAAGTCTTACCAAAGCAATGTTAAATTACCAAAAAAAAAAAAAGCATTCACCAGTTTCACCAAAAAAAAAAAAAAACAGTAATAGTTGAACACTATAACTGTCAATTGACCACGAGTTCGTATTACCTTAAAAAAAATTATAGCACTAGTTGTAGTCCGCAATCCAAAGTCATCTTCCGACAAAAAAAATTTTTAAACTTCTTCTTGATGTCCTTTGAAATGTGTTCGTAATTGACTGGTCCATGCAGATGTTGAGCCTCACTAGCCTAGGTTAGTTTCAAAGTTGTGAAAAGAAGAACACATCATTTACACTGCTCGCTGTTGTGGGCCCCGCCCTCGCCGGAATTCTCTAAACCATGGGCACACTCTGATGGTTAGGCGGTGGTTTGCCTAAGAATGGGAACAGCAACAGTCCGTGCCCAATTTGTAGGGCCGACAAAATTTCACCTTCTGAACTCTGTTGGTTGGTCTGCTCTTCGTTCGGAAACGTTTGCTTTAGTTTGCAACGTTTTTTCTTCCTTGAAGTGATCACCCTCGTCATGCTGTGCGACGTTGCTTTTCCACGAAAACATGTCGTGACGAACGCACACTTTCGTTTGGTTCCAACTGCTTCGAATTCTCCCCCCCCCCCCCCCCCTGACGGTGGTTTTGATGCATGTTGTCGATGGCAGTTTCACCTACCGGACTGCCTACGTTCTAAAGGCTGGCCATGAAACACTGATGAACGCCCCTCACAACACTCTTTACGACATTTTGATTTCCCAACAGGTTTCTGTTGAGCACTGACAGCTTCGGTGTGCTTGAGGGAGCACTTGAGCGACGAGTGTTTCTGTTTTCCATCGGTATTTCCCCGAATGATCGTTGACGTGGCTCCCACTCCGACCGTTTTCCATTGATCAGCGTGTCTCGGTCGACCTTTGCCCCCGCCGACTTTGGTTGTCGAACAGTGGGTCTTGATGGGCGTTGCCCTGGCTTTTGAATGTCCGATCTCCATCTAGTGTAACCTTTTTTTTTTCAATTCTCGCCTGAGTGCCCGTTTTTTCCGCCAAATCTTCCTCACTCTCGTGAGCGTCTTTTTAGGAAAGCACTTGATTTCATCACTGATCTGTACACTCATGACTGGTGCCTCATTGACTGCCAGTAGCACCGGAGTTTTCACGGTGGTCGACGTTGGAATCAATGGCTCGATTCCCGGTTTTGCTAGTTTGTCATCATCCTTGACTGGCAAATTTTCACCAAATCTTCCTTCAGCTCGATTTCGTTGTTACATTCTGGCGTAGGTGTCGCTTCGTTCCACGCTGTCTCTTCGCTGCGGCACACCGCCGCACGTTCCTCGAGGACGCAGCATCCATGATGCCACGTTCTCATAATTTTGGACAAATCCGCTGATTTTCCTACTACGTCTTGCCAGTAGTGCCATTGTTCCAATAATCTTTCGTTGTACAAACGTGCAAAATCGATTTTCTTGAAGCTCTCAAAGTCCCGTGGGTGAAACATCGTGGTCTTGCATTGATGCGTGGCCGCCATCTTTCTCCCTTTCCTTTGTCTCGTGGTGTGGCTGTGCACGGATTTTCCTATATGCGCCGATGACTATTTGAAATTCACAGTGTCTGGCCTTATTAGAAATAAAGTCCCGAATTTTTTACCTCGATCTTCTTTCTTCTCTCCGTTGTCCGTTCGGGCGCCAATTGTTGGGTTCCTCTGAGCTCCTTTCCCGGATAGCCAACAATGAAACGATCTGATGTCTTTGTACTCTTTATTCACCTGCTTTCGGCTCTGAGACCCCGCATCAATGTGCCTTTCATGCATCCACTTTCGGTAGCTGTGCGCAAGTGCGCCCGCTGGTGGCAGTGGAGTGAAGCTTGTGTTGGGGCGCACGTCGTCACCCCAACACCGGCAGATCCAAATTGCGCATACCAATATGTACATGGAGTGATCAACAAATTCTTAAGAACGAGGCTGAAGAAGTTGTACAGCCGTCATTGGTTTGTGGAAAATTAGCGGACGCCATAGCATATCCCAAACTTTAAAAAATGAGTGTTAAAGGCATTTTGAATGTGACTGTTAATTCGAACTTTTTCGAAGTAAATCGTCGCACAAATTTTTCTAACACTACCTCATACCTCTGCTTACCACGTGTCCATGAACTTGACAAGAATGGTAATTGTATATTTTCATTTCTCATCCTAAGGACGATTTTTGATCTGTAACTTATTTTTGCCACATTGATTTTTTTTTCTAATTCTAGTGACAATAATCAGAGTGTCGGCACTTGAGAACGAACGTTTTTCAGGAACTTTTAGTTGAAAGGAACCCTACTTCCATATTTTCAGGTTTGTTTTAACTGACAAGGGCGAAACGAATACCACTGTCAACTGTTATTTTTTTTTTATTTAGTAGAGGATTTGAGTTGATTGGAGAGGGACAACATGACAGAAGAACCAAATTTACGATTAGCTTGCCATGTTCGTTAAACCGAAAGAGAAGGGAAGTGTTACTTCCGGCTATCCTAATCTTTGCAAATTGCCTACAGTAGGCTACACTCTATTACGTGGTGCTTTTAACATGCAAAAAAAAAATTAGTGCAGAGATTAAGACTATACAGAGGCCAACACA
>JAHWFP010002512.1:56856-76277 GCA_023313725.1 Lithobius niger | reverse complement strand
ACATATAAGTCCAAAAGGCAACGTAAATAGGTATGCATCTGTATTTAATACTGTGATTTCTAATCTCCGTTATATGTCACTCAACCCAAATTTCTACTTACCACGTTAGTTAAGTCTTGCTATTAATTTTGAAACCTGGTCCGTTTTGTGTAGATTATTTTCTTTTTCCAAATAAATTGTGCTGCATAAAATATGTCCCATTTCGCTCTAGGCATTCGTGTACCAATAGACAACTTCTACACGCCCCCCCCTCCTTTTCCCTCCTAAAAAAAAGAAATAAACAAAATAAAGTAATTCTTTTTTTTTTATTATTATTATTAACTTCTTAAAGCCTTAAGTCAACCAAATCAATTTAACGCTCGTGTGGCTTAACCGGCTTACTTTTGAACATTAGCATCCTTTTTTCAGAGAAGAAATATCCGGTAAAAAGAAAGGACAATCCGGGACTTGAACCGGGAAACCTCCGATCATCGCAGGGGCCATAAGATTGTCCAGAATTGGCCAGAATAAGGCCGGATGCACGCATTCGTTTTTTTTTTTTAACGTCCGTTGACGCTGCGTTGACGTAACAATCAATGCACACATAACCGCGAAGTAACTCCAGTACGCATTCGGCCGCAATCCAGTTTGCTAACCTCGTGTACAAAAAAAATATATTTTGAAACCAATGAGACGATGTTGGTTTTTTTTTACCTACTTCGTGCACAAAAAAATACATTTTGAAACCAATGAGACGATATTGGGTACATTCATATACTGATTTAAGACGTACCAGGGGAAGATGTTATACATCCGTCGCAGATTAACTAAAAATTCGGAACAGTTCTTTAATTACTTCCCAATGAGTTCTTCAATCATTTCTACAGCAACATTCCATGATATTTCAGGGTAATTCTTTACTCCCCCAATAAACAATTCCATGTCAATTTCTTCGAGGTTGGACGCCATATTTGGTAACGCTTTTGCGTTAAATAACGGATGTGTGCAGCGCTCAAGTCACACAAGGCACCGAGAAATCGCAGCTGCGTTTGGGTTGACCTTGCGGTGCTGTGGGGAAGTGCGTTGAAAAACGAACGCACGATAAACGTGCGGTAACGTAACGTCGACGGAGGTATGTGACTGTGCACTAACCAACAGATGTCACGTAAACCACATCGTAAATACGGTAACGCATCGTCAACGCACGTTAAAAAAACGGAAGTGTGCATCGGGCCTAAGTTCCCATAGCTGCTAAAGGAGCATCGCAGCCTCTCACGCTACCTTGGCCAGAAGTTCTGGTGGGGACTTTACCACATTGTTGACATACTTTTCTGCCTCGTGCTTAGTATATAATGTAACCCATGAACGTTACCTTGCATGCAATTCAGTTATTTAATACTAAATAAAACCCCCAACTTTTGTTCTGATCTTCGCCATCTTCATCTGTCATCTAAGCCTAATCACGTTCATTTATCCGAATTAGAACGGTTACTGCAGCTGTTTAAAGTCAGTAAATGTATGTACATGCGTTAACGGCCTAAAATAAATTAAACAACGAATTTCGGCAAGAAGGATTAATTTTACCAAAAATATGAATAGAAGCTTTTTTGAAGGAAATTTTAGTTTAAACATAATTGGTAACCGGTTAATTTTCAATCGGATGAACGGTTTAGATTCTAGAAGCAAAAAATCGTTTTGTTGTCACCATTTTGGACGCCATCTTGAATTCCCCAAGGGTGCCAAGATGGCATCATTATGTTTTGGAGCAGGCACATATTGTAGAACATCTCTGCGCAAAAACATTTTTTGCAGACAGTTTTTTTTTAGGGTAGACCAGAAATCCGCTTTTGGCAACTTGACTATATGGAGAGGCAGGAATTTAATCCAGTGTTCAGTTTGTGCAATTATTTTATGAACCACATTTTTCACGGTTTGTGACAATGACGATTGTTCACCCAGGAGTTCCTCACCTATGCTTTTCGATATCCTGGATCGGGTAGATACCGCAAGCATATCAAGACACACGCTAGTGTGTCACCCACCAAGATAAACGATAACATCCAGATATTATGTATATGTGAGTATAGCGACCATTAGACACGTTGTGTCTTTACAGCAAAGGCAGTTTGGCTGTTTACAGCCATCTGAGGATAAATAACAATGCGACGGAAAAGGCTGAAACTTGTTTGATCGGGAGACTTTGGTCGCCTGACAACATAAAAGTCACTGTTGGTGACACAGCTTACCGTTTACTTGTTGAAAAAACGACGTGAATAACGTTGATATTTACCTAATTACTTAGTACTACTTACTACTGGCTACTAGTAAGTTTTTTTTTTGTATCACGAAAATAAATTCTTCTATACGGTGAATAAAGCTGGTTCTTAGCTCATTTTACAGTAGTGCTCTGGAGATGTGCCCTTTTCTAATTGGTCAAGTGGTTCAGGGGTTACGGACCTCTAAACGAACAAATTGATTGTTTTACATTGTTTTAAACATTGTTATTACGCAACAATGCGAAACTGAACATTACATAAATCCGTGCGTTTGCAGCAGTAATAAGAAGTGCTAATCATATGAAAAAAGGTGACTGCCGCCCTCAAAATCTAACCAAAGCCAAAAAAAAAAAGAAAAAAAAATTAGAAATGGACCTGGGGCCCTAGTCTCGAGTTGCGCTTTTCAAATCGCATGCGGGTTTACCAAAAAGCGCACTAAAATCATGACTCGTTCATTCTATCGCACGTGACTTTTGATAAAACCGCATGCGATTTGAAAACGATCAAGTCGAGACTAAGCCCCCAGAAAACTATATTGGTGTTTCCATCTCATATTTACTAAGAAACAAATAAGTTTCAGCAATTTGGACCAAAAATATCTGATATCTACCCCAAAACAAAACTTGCTAAAGATTCCCGCCAAGCTTTTTGGCCGTGTGAAGTCGTGCTATCAAACGCCAAGCTCTTTCGCCAAGCTAATCCCACCGGCTAAGACTTCAAACGTTAAATGAAATAATTGAAAATAGCGCAGTAAGAAATTGTCATGTATTTCACTTAACCTTCGAGCTATTACTCGGTGGGATTAGCTTGGCGAAAGAGCTTGGCGTTTGATATCATGACTTCATACGGCCGAAAAGCTTGGCGGGAATCCTTATCAAGTTTAGTTTTGGGATATATCTCCATCTTCTGTCTAGATGACAGTGCACCACCACGAGAATCTGTGGTAGCGCCCTGACTAGCCAGTCCACGTTTTCCACTTCAAAAGGAAATAGACTTTGATAAGAAAAAGGACTTATAGTGTTTAACATTTCAAACACCCATTGCTTCCGCCATAGTAACGTGAACCACAGCCACCGTAGGAAGGTGTGAGTCTACCTCTGACTATAGATACATTTTTTTTTTTGGAAGGATTTGCTTGCGTCTTTGAGCAAAGAGTATATTTTATTCATACATCATTTACTTCTTGAGCAAAAGATCGGGATAAAAAGCATTTGACTCAGAAGTAGAAGGTTTCCCTTGTTTTTTTTTTTATTCATACTACTTGAAGGATTTGTTTCATATTGTGCAAGTAGTGAAAGTAAAAGGCTATCCTTCGTTTTATTCAGTAGAGTTCATCACGGATCTGTACTGGGCCCAGTGTTGTTCTAATTTATTTAAACGACCTACGATCTACACCGAACCATAATAATTATTGTTTGAGGCTTAAGTTTGCAGACGATTTTAAACTTGGATCAGAAATTATGAGCCATAAAAGTAGTATTAACTCAGCAAATGAGATAAATTCAATTTATGAATGGTCGATGAGTGGCAATTGCCCGTTTCTTTTGCCAAATGCTGTTGCCTCCATACAGGCCACATGAATCCAAATATAAAGCATAAGCTATCTGATACAGTATTATCCTCTGTCATTAAAGATCTTGGTATCCGGTTTTCCCAGGATTTGAAATCCATAACCCACTGTAGAATGATCGTCGCAAACGCTAGGCCACTTGGCTATTGCAAAACAATGTTTTACTTCTGCAAATGTTGCAGTTCGCATGTGAGCTTTTAAGGTCTTCGTGAGCCGCTTTTGGAATACGCAAGCCCGGCCTGGTCGCCGTATCTGCTGCAGGACATTGACTTCCTTGAATCGGTCCAGCGTGGTTTCACATGTAGCCTGTTGAGTTTTCGGGATCTTTCCCCTGGAGATCGTCTGCGGAGAGCGGGTCTAGAACAACTTGGAACTACGGAGGCTGAAATACTCACCTATAAGATTATTCACGGACTTTTTCGGCAGACTTGCGTTTTTTGAGTTCAGTACTTACAATTCAACTCGTGACCATCCATTCAAGCTGCGAGTCCAGACACTTGAATGCAGACAGAATTTTTTCGCGATGAGGGCGGTTGCCACCTTGGAACTCGCTTCCTGATGTTGTGGTTTGTGCAGCCTCATTGGGAGCCTTCAACCTACCCTTGACAAAGTCCCTCTTTTACAGTTCTTGAAGCGACAATACTAAATTTAAATTGTGTTGGAGCAGTGTAAGTTGGCTTATTGCCCTTCCGTATTCCATACCGTCACTCTATGTTGGTTAAAGGTTGTATTTATACATGGTGGTCCACAAAAAACTGACGACCCAAGATTTTGAAAATCCAACGTTTCTAGTTAGCATCCCTCAGAACCAGGAGAGGACATATCTTCCCGTTTCATTAGCTTTGATTTCTATCCTATCCTGGTTCTGAGGAGTGTTAACTAGAAGAGTTAGAAAATGTTGGGTCGTCAGTTTTTTGTGGACCACCCTGTATTATTGTTATACTAGCGGAAGCCCATGCTACGCACGGGTGGTGTTTGATGCACCGTTAAAAACACTGGGACGATTTCCTTCCTCATGTGTTTGTTATGGAATGCGTGTATCCCGTCTATGTGTACCCTGGCTAGCAAACACAGTTTTTCGTTTGCTTCATTCCCTCATTCAGCGTATCCCTTGTTCCGGAGTCCATACACTTACATTACATATGATTCTTTGCTGCAAAAATGGTTGGAATACGCGTTTGTACATCTGAAATAAATAAATACGCGTTTGTGCATGTGAAATAATAAATACGCCTTTGTACACCGGAAAGAAATAAATCCACCCAAAACCAAAACTGGTAGAAAAACCCGCCAAGTTTCCAAAAACGGTCGGCCTTTGAAGGTAGTGATATCATTCCACCAAGGAAAGGCCGCCAAGGTTAATCCTATTAGCCAAGTTAATCGCACATACTAATAGTTCGAAAGTTAAATGAAAACTAGAAGATTGCTACTAGCACAATCCACGGCAACGTTAATGTTTCTTTATTTTGTCCTTCGTTACAGTTCAGTTTTTAGTTCGTCCAGGCTTTTACAATAAATCTAAGGACCAGTCTTGATTGTTCAAGCCATTGTTGCTTAAAATCTTTGGTTGCAACTTGGAAAAGAAACGAAATTTAAATTCTCCGGTGGCAAATTTCAAAACCCTCCCACGCATTTGTCCTGACCCCTACAACCCCCAAACCAACAAAAGGACCATCCTCAGATCACCATGCATCCGTGTGCAAAAATTTAGGTACGTAGGTCTTCGCAATTTTGCGCTAGCCATGAGCAAAAAGTCTATGGGATTTAACATGGGAAAAATCTTATTAGCTAGCTAGGCAGCTAGGTAGACAGTAACATAAAAACAACGTTATTGACGCATCTTTTTCTCTATGATTGTTGGACACTCATCCTTTAAATTTTAGTTTTTCTTAATCTCTGACCCTTCCCCTTACATTTTCCACAATTTGAAACATTTCTGTCGCATTGGGATTTATTCAACTGTTACTTGGCGGCGACACACTAGCGTGTGTCTAGATACGCCTTTGTACACCGGAAATAAATAAATAGGCATTGGAGACATTGTAAGGGAGGATTAAACAAACGAAGATTTAACAATCAGCAAGAGGGCGAGCGGGCTCATTCTTCCCACGGTAGCAAAGAAAAAGGGCGAGCGACCGACAATGAAAACGGATATGTGCTCTATCAATTACTTGCGGCAGTCTTGTGGCGGCCGTCTTGTGGCCGTCTCGTTGCCGTCCATCCTACGCGACAACTCGATTTTATTAATAAAGATTATCTAGTGGAAACAAATGGTGGAAACAATGGTACTGAAAATGGTTTATCACAAATCTTTTCATTTTGCTGTGTGCTTTTCCTTTTGTATTTGAGAGAGATAAAAAATTCCTATGATTTTAATAAACAAGTGTCAAGCAACCTTATTTTCTCTTACAACTTTATTTTGGTGAAAAGTGGTTATAGAACAAACCAATTTTCCGGTGTCAACCAGTTACCACACAGTCTAAAAACATTAATTTGGACGCCGAAAAAATTCGTAGCTTATTTTGCATACTGCGAAACGTCTTTTTTTTTTTCAAAATGCTCGTTGTAATACCTCAAAAAGGCTTGACCTATATCTGCCTGTCAAAATAATAGTCCACGCCCCATTCCGTTCGCTTAAGGGCAAAGAGCATCAGGGTCGGCCGTGACCCGGGCAGTCCTTAGAAAACCCGTGCATACCTCGGGAACCTTGGCGTGGGTAGCTGGCAGTATGAGAGATGAAGACCTCCCTCCAGGCGCAAAATTACTCGTTTCGTGCTTCCTATAATCACGTGCTTCGCTTGTTATAGCTCGAGCGTGACCTTCGCTCTTAATATACTTTTTCGAGCGTAAAGCGTAATGACACTATTGCCAAGATGATGCCATTTTTTTTTAAACTTTCGAACTTCTTTTTTTCTTCTTTCGAGTAGGCCTTGAATTAAGCACGGCTATTAAAAGATGCGTTAACGGTAATTCGGTAGCACTGGTTTTTTTTTTTTTATCTTTTTAATGTAACACGTCATTTTTTCTTGTTTACCGCGGTAACCAGAGAGACGAAAGCTTTTTAATGTATTTTTTTCTTAATTTTTTTTTTACGCTGGATCAGAAAACAATACGTAATTTTTAATCGAAGTCGACAGTCAGCACTGGTAGTGAGGCAAGGTGCCCTGGTGGTTCCTCCACTTAAAGTGGCACTATCACCGATTGAAGCAGACGAATTCTGACAACATCTAGCGCTGTGTAGTACCATCTAGCGTTTGCTTGCACCAAGCGAAGGAATGCATAACGGCATTTCTTTTAACGAAACAAACAAGCCACGACATCCTTAATTATTGAGTGAAAATTTGGTTCATCCTCGTGCACCTGCGAGCTAGCTATAAAGGTTAACAATATCAATGCCGCTAGATGGCGCCACGGTATTTTCGTTCGCATTTCAATAGGTGATAGTGCCACTTTAACTCATAACCTGGAGGCAGTCCCCCCACCCCCTCAACCCCCATACCAAATTTTGCGGCCTGGGACTAACTACAACAGTGGGGACTCCCCCGATTGAAATCAGAAAAACGTATGTTACCATATTCGTCGGCCACAAATATGCGTAAAGGGACACCCGGCCTGCCTTATAACAGCCACTTGCAGATCGACATCCACGCATTTATTTAAAGGTCGGCTGAGGTGGTAGCTGCGTTCCTCGTAGCGAGGAACGTAGCTGCTGTCTTGGTTGACTTTGGGAATAGTACACGAAACAGAATCAAGTTAAAGATTGTGTCGTCACAAAACGGAATGATTTGTGGTAATAAAGCTGATATATTATATTATATTATTTTCGTATTTTAAAATCACAAACTATAATTTTTTAGGCAATTATATTATAATTTTTCTTCGGCGATCTATTGGCATAATGAATTTTAATTTTTACCGCATTAGTCTTTTAGATTTTTGATTTCATAGTAATTATTAGTAAACGATGAAAATTAGTGCATGTGTGCACACAGATGAAATTTCAAAGTCATTGTAGGAACGCAAAGGATCATACACGCGTAGGATACAATAAATATAGTTAACAATTATTCAACAGAAAATCTCCTAGATGCCACATTTTAAAACGGATTTTTACCAAGGGATTGACTAACGGTAAGGAAATAGACCTTTGGGGCCGTACTTGATGTGGAAGATCGAGAAAAATGGCGCTGGTAGGAACGGACTTTAATAAGTTGGTTAATTCATTAATCCAGGCCGTTTACCGCAGTGCTCCCACTACATACTCGTTGCCATTGGATTGGAATTGTTTTTTGCGGGAGAATAAAAGAAATTCACAAATCGAGTACATTACTCATAGTCATCGTAACTGATAATTGAGGGGGATAAAATATTTCAAGCACCCCTCTTTGAGTCATCACGCCTGAATTCCACGGGTCTAGCTGCCACCCCACCTCCATCCCCCCTCGTTGGTGGGCCCTGGCCAGAGGTCCCCAATTCGAGCCTGACCTGATCACAACCAACCAACCTGGTATTTTCTCGGAAAGGGAAGGGCATTGTGACGCCTCGAGCTCATGTCGAATGTGGCATGTGAAAAATTTTTTTTATCCTTTTGCGTCAAAAAATGTTACTCATCTACTAAACATAAAAAAAAAAACCTAAACTGGTAAACGGGACCACCAAACTCAAAATGGTTCGATCCTTCAAAAAAATTATATAAACAGACTAAAACATTCGCCAAGTGAACCTTTAAACGTTAAAGACGAGCCCAACTCGTCACAGACAAGACCAAAGTAGAAGTATTAAAAACAGACTTCGAAGTATGCCCGACATGGGCAACAATGCAGAAACGACAATACTACGTTTCCTTAACAAGACGACTATAGAGGCGGCCGTGACTGAGTTGGTAGAGGCGTGTGCCTAACGTTAAAGAGCTTCTACAAAGTTGCTAGTTCGAGTCCCGTCCAGGTTAGCCCTACTTTTGTGGAGATAGACTGCAGATAGTAAAATTAATGTCCCGCTTAAAGGGTTCATCGCCCCGAATAGCATTTTGGACATTAAATGAAAACTTGAACATTGCTACCGAAAGTAGCATTGTTCTAGTTTTCATTTAACCTTCGAGCTATCAGTCGGTGCGATTAACTTAGCAAATGTTTTCGTATGTTGATATCACTCCTTTGAAGAGCCGAACCATTCTCAACTTGGCTTTCCTTTTTGCTAGTTTTGGTTTTTGATCTAAACCCACGCTAGTGTGTCGCCGCCAAGTGGAAAGGCATACTTGAGTCTTTTAACTGTAACGACCTTATATTCCTGATTTCAGCATACTGGTGTAAATTCCCCAAGCGGTAGAAATGTTTGAAAATCATTGGAATCAGATGTCTTGGGTCCAGTAACGAAGAAACTTTCAACGTTAAAGTGTGGGAACGTGTCCGTTATGGAGAAAAAGTACCCTCAATAACGTTGATTTGTGTTATTGGCTAGCTAAGACAGAGCTTCCTGGTTAATTCTCATAGGTTATAATTAAGGCATATGTCCAGCTCGTTAGAGAAAGTTCACTTATCTCAATTTTAGCACACAGGTAAAGAGAAGTACGGGGAAGTGCCTTTTTTTAAAATGGGCGATAGCAGCTAGAAGCACGTGGCTCTGAAATGGCGCGTAAAATGCAAAATTTATGTTGTAACCATTGTTTGTATTGTGATCCAACAGCCTATCATAACATGGTTAAGTGTTGTACGCACATTGTTTCAGTATTTAATTGTCACTCGCGGTAGCATTCTTCAAGTTTTCATTAAAGTCCAAAGTATTATTCGGTGCAATTAGCTTGGCTAATAGGATTAACCTTGGCGGCCTTTTCCTGGTTGAATGATATCACTACCTTCAAAGTTTTTGGAAACTTGGCGGCTTTTTACACCAGTTTTGGTTTTGGGTGGATATACAGTACATAAGTAAAATTTTTTAGACTGCAAAAGGTTAACAATGTAGTCACGCACAGTGGATAACAAAGTAAAGAATTTTCATCCTTTGGTGGTGTCTGTCTATCTATCTATCAGTCTGTCAGTTTGTCTGTCTATCTGTTTCTACATAACTTTCAAGCCCATTGCCCCATTCGTTTACAATTTTCAACACGCATGCCATACCCTGTTCATCGATTTAAGTTCATAAATCAACAAAATTTATTTATTGTTGATTCGGGAATTCGAGCTTCGGGGATTTCAACTCTTAAATCCCTAAATTAATCAGACATCATGTGTAGGGAAGGCAATCCTCGTTCGGGAAGGCAATGAAAAATTAATACGATCTCTATTTTCCGCATAAAACGATACCTAAAAGCACTTCTTTTAATAAATCTTAAAAATCATGAATTGTCACGATTTTCAAAATTCAACCAATTTACCGCACGGGCTGTTCGCAAACTCAATATTTATTTTTTTAGAAGACGTGAATTTGTAAAAGCAAATAAAAGTAAAGGATCACTAACCCGTTGATTCACTTGTGTTTCTTTCGGGAAGGGCTTTAGCAAAACAACGTTATGGTGCACGATTGACGTCAAACTGAACCTTAATAAACGGGAAAGACGTAAAGTGCAATTTGTAATACTGACTTCGTTTTCATCTTCCATACCCGTCTTTGCTAAAACGCTCTATACTATGGAAAAGAAACGTATGATTATTGAAATTCGTAAGATGGCGTTAAACTTCAATATAAATCTGAGACATTTTCAGATTCCTTTTTGAAACCAGTTCCAGGACAAAACATGAACTCATAACTAACCAGCTCCATAGTTAAGGGCATATTCATGGAACGAGACTTTCTCGCTCGACGAAAGCTATTTACCAGTCTATCGTTATTTATTTACGATGAGTTTCCGGCTTCTACTAAAGGAATGTGTCAATGTGTAAACAATGAAATAACAACAAGGATAAAAAACAAAGTGTAACAATAATTTTAAACGTTTCCAAAATCGGAAAAGGGGGGAGAAACCTTTCATCTTCACCTCCCTGACTGAGTCATTTACCCCGTAGCTGAACTTTCGTAGATTTTGGAAAATATAAAACATTGATTCTATAAACCGTATTTTTGAGATTAACTGCGACGGAATCGCTTTTGGTTACAATTTTCTCAAGGGTAGCCCATTTTTCCCGCTATTTTTGGGGTGAGGTTGGATGGGCCGACCGTCGCGGTGGAGGTTGAACTTATTATCATAGTTAGAGTTGTTTCCCTTCATGTGCATCCATACCCATCTATCATACTTTCCACACCAAGTGAAGAATTTGTTGGGAGGGGGGGGGGGGGGGGAGGCGACCCCCCCGGGAGGAAGCTCTGCCACTTTTTACCCCATTTTATGCTATTTGGATTGGGAGGGGGGAGGGGGTTGGAGCTAGGGGGTGTAAACCACCCCTTAGCCCTCTCAGGGTGGATTTGACCCTGCTATCGTAGCCATTTGTTTCCAGTTACCCTTCATGTGCATCAATACCATCTTTCATGCTTTCCACAGAACTGAACAGTTTTTACACCATTTTATGCTGTTTGGATTTGGGCGGGGGGAGTGTAAGCCACCCTCTAGACCCTTCAGGGTGGATTTGATCGTGCTATCATAGCTATTTGTTTCCAGTCACCCTGGGGGAAGGAGGGGTTAAGTCGCCCCCTAGTCCTCTCAACGGTTTTTTGAACTTGGTATCATCACTTGGTTTCCACTTACACATAATGTGCACCCATGCCAATTTTAATGCTATTCACACAACGTGACTGAGCCATTCAATTTTGGGCCCGAAGCTGCCCAATACTAGAATTTAAGCAACTTCTCGTACAACATTGATTAAATTTTAGTTACGAACTTGCTGGAAACAACGCACAATTCGCAAAACATTGAAATACAATTTTATTTATTAAAGATGATAGTGTTCTAGCCACATGAAGCTACAAAGTTTTTATTCGTGGCTGGAAATTAATATTATTTGCCACTCAAAATCGCTGCTTGTGTTAAATCGCTCGACCAAAGCTACACATTCAATGCATAAACGTGTGGGCTACTACCAACTTGAAAAAAGTTTAGGAACAAGATGTAATTGAAGCTATAAATAACAAACTGTGCGCTTTGAAGGATTCAATTGTTGAAAAAAAATTTGTTTTAAGTACTGCAATGCTTTCCCGTTGTTTTACGTAGAGGCGGAGAGAAAACTGCCGCATAGTGTCGCCACAAAGACCTTGGAATATTAGTAGTATTCCATGTCGCCATGTCATTTCTCAGAGTATAGATTAGAAAGTTAACTAGATATACCGTCTCACTTCTTCCCGTCCTACGCGGACCTCTAGCGGTAGTTGCGGCTACTAATTCCTCTGCTAATGCTTTTGCCTTCGAAACAGCACGAAAGCAAAGCATTAGCAGAGGTATTAGTAACCGCAACTACCGCTAGAGGTCCGCGTAGGAAGAAGTGAGACAGTATATCTAGTTAACTTTCTAATCTATGGTAAATCCTCTTAAAGTTGCGGATGATTGGGCTAAGTCAAGTCCCACTCTGGAGTTTAAAGTAACGAAGTTGCTGACATTGTACCTAAAGACTCAACAAAGAACAGCTGATGTGATCTCAAACAGCCTTCTATACCCTTCTCAAACTGTAATATGAAGACTGATAGTTGCTCCAGTTGGCAAATCTACTGGGACGCTTTGCACAGATTTGGGAAAGTGGATGATGGCGGGCAGATGCGAGTGCAGACAGGTTGATGAACGCGCCGTCCATGAGCTCAAAGACTGTATTTTACTCATCCACAAGGCTGCCACTTCCCACTTTTCGAATTTGTGTCCTTGGAGGATTAATCTGGGTGTCATTGGACTTTTAAGAAATTTCGATCTTTGCTCGAAAATTATCAGAAGCCATGATTTTTGCCTAGCGGGCATTGCTTGGCAAAGTTACACTTGTGGCTGCACACAACGATCCATGTCGGTTTGTTTTGTCTTGTTTTTTTTTTTTAGTTGGATTTTTATCTCAATGGATTGACGCACTGTGTGGGTCCCTAAAAAACTTGAGTTGGGAAACTGAACTATTTCTACTCTGCATGGATGTCGATAAGACATGGAACAGGTTTATGGAAATCCCGAACAGGGAGGTGGAGTCACCTCGTCTTATGCAGTTCGGGCACAAAAATCAAACCATGCTGTGCCACGGTTCCTGGTCAATCTTAGTAAGAAGAAACTTCTTCTGTGGCGTCGGTATAAAAAGGTACAAACACAAGAAAGCCTTCTTTTGCATCATAATTGCCGAATCATGGTAAGCAGGAGGCACAATTCGGAAGAAGAAGAAAACACTAAGAGAGGGAGACCTCTCGGCTTTATTCAGACTGTATAGACTTAAGAAGGTTCAGTCCCGAACCTTGCCTCCTTTTTGATTGGGTACTCAGGGCAGATATTTAGAATGAAATTTTTGCTTCTAATGTCACTCTGGCCAATAAAATTACTCCACCGAGCTCCTTCGAAATTCTGTCCTCTGGTGTAATTTGTGAATATGCTTTTCTTTACTAAATAATTTGGTTCGACAGGAGCTGGGCAATCTAAAGCCTATTCACGCAATTGAACCCGAAGGCTACTCAGCTACTTTTACAAACAAATTGGAAATGAAGTTACAACACCCATTGTTTTTATTTTAAATAATTTTTTTTGTAATAAACGCGATACCACTATTAAAAAGGGAGACGCTTTAGACCCCACACGTTGTAGACTCATTTGCTCTCACGGTAATTCTGCGCAAGGTTATGGAACACATTGTGAAATCTATCATATTTGGCTTTTTTGCAGGAGAGGTCTTTTTGCTGTCAATTACTTGCATGCCTCGATCGATGGAGGAGTGCTCTAGACATTGGTATCCCATCTGATGTAATTTACTATGATTTCCGTAAGGCGTTCGAATCGGTGGTCCGTTCAAAACTGCTTTTTAAACTCAATACATGGGGTTTGGTTAACAGCTGTTGTCTTGGATCTCATCCTTTCTTACGATTTGGACTCGGGGTATTTTAGTCGGCAGCTCGTCATCACATAGGGGTCAGTAGTGGGATCCTTGTTGTTTCTCACCGTTTTAAATGATTTCCATTGTGGCACCTTGCAGTCTACACATCAGTTCAGATTTACCGATGACTTGAAGTTGGGTACCCACGTGGTCGATCCGAATGCCTGCCATACGGTGTTGTTGACAGCCATTAAATACGTTTCAGAGTGGAGAGAAGATTAGCGGTTGCCGCTCGCAATTGAAAAACCTCAGACGTTCCATGTTGGTGGGCAAAATCGAACTGTTCCTTTATCTCCTGAGGGAAATGTAAGCTCCACGTATATTCGAAGTGAGTGATGTGTCGATTTGTCTCACTACAAACTTGAAACCATCACTACACTGAGGCGTAATTGCTGCAACGGCTTTTCGCAGGGCTTGCTATCGCACTTCGATGCTTCACCTCTGGGAACTCGAGGATCAGAGTTTGGGCATTTCGTGTTTTTGTACAGCGCATGTATGCGAGTCAGGTGTGGTCCCCATCCCTCCTGGGTGACATTGTCACGATTGAGTGGGTACAATAGAGGTTTACAAAGGGATTGCCTGGCTTACGAGATATGCAATACAGTGAGAAACTTTCCAGGGTTGGACTGAAATCCTTGGAACTACGCATGTTGCGTACAGATTTACACTTTATCTTTATGAGTGTTCGAGGATATTTTTCGATAGACTTGCCATTCTTTGACCCCACACCATAAAGGCCACCAGGGGTCATGCATTTATGCTGGATGTGCGGCTTATAGGAGACTGGAGTGCAAGCGGATCAGAGTAATCTCTGTTTGGAACTCCTTAAGAGAAGACACGGTTTGGGTATGCTCTCTGGCACACTTTAAGACCTTATTGTCAGTGTCGACCGTTCTCGATTTCTCAAAGGAAACTAAATTTAAATTTAAACTCTTAAGTCGTTACTTTGAGTTTAATGAACTGTGGGGACAGAATTCTATCAATTCTGTCCCCACGTGGCACACGCTTGTTAGTACCAAGGCTTGAGGTTAAACCAAATTATTATTATTAATTATTAGTAATAATTATTATTATTACCATTATTACTACTATTATTAAACTTATAAATTAATTTATTAATTGTGCTCTGTGAGCACGTGGATCATTAACTATTAATGAGTTGGTCTCATACTAGCGTTTTATAAGTACCTTATTTTGGTAAAGTTCCTATTAGTCTCGATTTTAACTCTTAATATTTAATGAATATTTTGTTGCTTTCGGTTCTGATCTTTCCATTCCGTGTTTGGGGCGATTTGGGATAATGGTGATTGAAGGGTTTAATCGATTGTTGTATTGTTATCCCAGCTCCGTGGGAGAGCGCCTGACGGTCAGGTCCTTCACTTCGGACAGAGATGACGTCACCCGCTTTTTAAAGAATGTTTTCCTAAATATTGCCTCTGTCACATTGTAACACAATTTTCAGATGCGTGAAAGGAAAGAACAAGTTAAACTACAGAATTGATTTCATATTTTTCAAGTTCTTATTTTGTTCTGATGCTGGGTTTAGAAATAAGAGGGTAAAACAACGTCTCTACTCATTTATGTTGTAGATTAACGTCATCTATATTTGCAAATCGGCATAACCTAATGGGTTTCGGTAGCCATTTTCTCAACGTATGGATGTAGTGGCTGGGTCTTCTGTGAAAAGTATATGCGAGTTTGTTGGACAATATGGCCGTCGGAATGCCGCTGAGTTGTTATTTTTTCTCTTGCTGGTCTCTGACTGTAGAGGCCGTTTGAGTTACAGCCAACACTTTCTGCGTACACGAACACATTATGTTGTTGGCTTATTTACATTTGACTTTAAAAAACTTCGTGAGTGGTATTGTGACAGCTTAAAAAGTTACTTAAAACTGGTTTGAAGCTAATAAAAATTTATCACTTCAAGCTACATAAAATTAAAATTAATTTTTTGAAAACTGCCACATAGCAGTTGTCAACACATGCCGCAACCTGTGTGCAAAAACCATGGTCTACCTGCTGTCTGTGCTAATGAACACGCGCCTCTATCACTCAACAACGTCCTCGGCAACGTCGCTTCTTGGCGGCCATATTGATAACCGCCTAACATTGTTATAGGTCAGGCAACGTAGTCGACGGCATTTCAGTTGGGCTGACGTCTTTTCTTTATTTCTCAGATTAATGCATCTAGATCATTAGTGCTTCGCCGCTAAGTAACATTCGAATGTATACATCGTTTGATAGACGATTGATTGTTGATGATAAACGGGCGTCCTCACTGACAGACATGAGTCTGTTAACTGTAAGCCTCTAAAAACATATTTTATCATGTTGAGGATAAATTCCAATGCAGCCGAAATCTTTCAAATTGTGGAAAATGCAAAGGGAAGGTGGAAGGATAAAGAAAAATTAAAAGTTAAAGAGTGAGTGTCCACCATTCATGGAGAGAAGCATCAATAACGTTATTTTCGTGACACTGTCTAGCTAGCTAGCTATAATATCGTTTTTCCTATGTTAAACCCATAGACTCTTTCCTCATGGCCAGCGAAAAATAGGGAAGGCCTACATAGCTGAACGTTTACACACGAATGCATGGTGAGCTGAACATGATCATTTTGTTGGTTTGGGGCTTGTAGAGAACAATTGCGTGGGAGAGTTTTGAAATTCGCAACCAAGGAATTTAAAATTTCGTTTCTTTTCCGTGTTGCAACTTCTAAGAGTAATGAGAAGGCACATTAGATGATGGTTACGCAACAACGCTTACGTTTTAAATGACCAAAAATCAAAATGCTTTGGGGTCTGAGTTTTAGTAACAGTGAACTTCAAAGATTTCTGCATGACAAAATGTGAACGAAGACAAAAACTAAAAAATTATCAATTTGGCTGATGTAATGGCTAATTGGGCAAGTAAAAACGATCATTGTGAAAATTTGTAGACATTCCTCAAGAAAAAAAGGTAGATATGAAGATAAGATGGTGTGATCCTTCGTACGTTCACAGTCCTAAGTTAAATTAGTCTGTTAACTATAAGCAACTAAAAACATATCTTACCACGTCGAGGATAAATCCCAATGTGGCCGAAATCTTTTGCAAATTGTAGGAAATGTAATGTAAAATTGCGCTGACTGAGTGTGCAATTCCAGCTTCATTACCGTAAATTAACATTAACCTCGGGAGGAACAACTGAAGGAGGATACGTTGATTGAGTAAGCGAAGCAAAAAAAAATCAGCATTCGTTAGCGTTTGTTATAATAAACCAAACCGTTTCAATTTGGTTGATGTAACGGCGAATTGGTCGATGGCAAATATGAAAATTATTAATACGAAAATTTATAGACATAAAATTTCTCCAGAAAAAAAGGTAGCGATGTGTTGAGGTTATTTACGTGAATCAATATACTACCATTTAACGCATAAAAAAATGCAAAAACATTACTGAACATAAATGACATTTAATTCAGGCCACACTATTTCCAAAACTTGGCAAAACATTTCAAATTAATAGTTAAAAAAGGGGCGATGTTAATCCCGGCTTCGCGCCAGTCGAAGTGTGAATATTCGCAGCCGTCTAGGCTGTGACAAATCCTGGTTGTCGTTACGAGTGGAGCTAAGTATAACGCATGGTTATGTGTTCCGAGAATGTCCGAGTAGCGTGCTCATCGGCCGTTCAGGCTGAAGCTTCATCCGTGGTTTACGTTTATTGTAACGACCTTTATACAGTTTGAATCGAACACAGAATAAGTTCTTCAACTTCGGATGTTGCCCACGTACGAGTATTTCGTCTGTTTCCGCAGGTATTATCGCTATTACAATGGTTACCATGGCAACGATAGCGCCATTTTGTATTTCAAGTTTCGCCTCCTACGACAACCTGACAAGTGCTGCCTTCTGGTGCCTTTGGTGGAAGCAGGTCATTCTTTACCCCACGTTTTCAGGAAAGCGTTACTACCTACTAATCTACCCTGCTTATACACACAAAAACCACCAGGAACTGGAACTTCCAACACATGGTCATTAGCTCCTGTTGCCACACAAATAACACCTTGCTGGCGACGGCCAATTTGGGACGTCTCAACACGCTGAAAATAAGACTAATAAGACCCTGCTGTACGTTCACAGTCCTATGAAAGTTGTGATATCCGTCCAAAGCCAAAACATTTATAATAGCCTCCAACCTTCCAAAAAGGGTCTGTCTTTTGAAAGTAGTGATATCATTCAACCAGTTAAATGTCGCCAAGGTTATCCCATTAGCCAAATTAATCGCACCGAATAATATTTTGGACGTTAAATGAAAACTTGAAGATTGCCACCGCGACTATAGCAATATTTTAGTTTTCATTTAACTTTCGAACTGTTAGTAGAAGCGATTAATTTGGCTAACAGAATTAATCTTGGCGGCCTTTCCCTGGTGAATGACGTACTATAAAGGCTGACCCATTTTGGAAACTTGGCGGCTTCTATTATACAAGTTTTGGTTTTGGGTGGGTCGTAAATTCTGACAAGGCCAGTTTTTAATGCCGACGCGTTATTTTCACATTTTCGTTTTAAATTTCGCTCTTCATTTTCGTTGAGTGGCTGCTGTAGTATTTTTATACCATTTGGCTAGTTGATTTTAATTTAAGTCAATTTAAAATTGTTTCTGTCCTTTCGTATGTTAAGTAAACTGCTCATGCAAACCAAATCAAGCAACTCAAATTTGAATCGTACTAGACATTTTAGAAAGAATAAGCAGTATAGTTCCCTGTCATTTCGTTGCATCGTCATTTATATATGGTTATATATTTAAAATTTATTATTTATTATTTTTATTATTATTATTATTTTTATTATTATTATTATTTTTATTATTATTTATTATTATTTATATATAAAAACATTTATATGGTTTTGAAGTGGCTTTATGCTAGTCTGTCTGCAGTAGAAACCCATCTAATGCGAATCCCGTTCCTACTTTCTTGGCTTATTCTGCCCCCAACATAACATCTCTTTCGCTGCAATAGACGACTTTCTTCAAGGTGAAGAAAATATAACGAATCCCAGCCCAATACACACTGCGAACGTTTGGTCGTGGACCCCGAGGACCCCGAACTATCCGTGAAGAAGCATAGCCCATTGGTGAGAGTGGTCGGCTACCTGCAAGGGTACGTTGGCTCGAATCACGACTGCCTGAGGCAGTGGCGTAACGTACAGGTATGCTAGGTACGCAATGCATACCGGCCCGACCTCTGAGGCCGGGGCCCGTCTGGTCTACGAGCATCCATAATTAACAAATCCGCGTATAAAAAGTTCTTGCTTAATGAAGAGTTGTGTTCCGAAAGGAATATTCAAAGGATGAATAAACAAAACAAAAACAAACAAAAAACTCAAAGAGGGGTATGGAAAAATATTTTTTCTTCCTACCACAATGAAGTAATTTTTATGTTCAAGATGCTGTATCCACGATCGTCAGCGTCGCATGGACAGAGTCTGTCCATTCTGATGACATTTGGATTTGGTAGATAAATTTTGCAAAAATTTCCCTGCACCAGGTTTCACGAAAATCGGTTCAGCCGTTTTCATGTAGCTAGTCTTAGGACTTGTTAAAAAAAAAAAAAAAACTGGGATGGGGCGGGGGGCGGAGGT
>JAHWFP010002512.1:0-36481 GCA_023313725.1 Lithobius niger | reverse complement strand
CCCCCCCCCAGTTTCTTTATTTTTTTTTAACAAGTCCTAAGACTATAGCTACATGAAAACGGCTGAACCGATTTTCATGAAACCTGGTGCAGGGAAATTTTTGCAAAATTTATCTACCAAATCCAAATGTCATCAGAATGGACTGACTCTGTCCATGCGACGCTGACGATCGTGGATACAGCATCTTGAACATAAAAATTACTTTATTGTGGTAGGAAGAAAAAATATTTTTCCATACCCCTCTTTGAGTTTTTTTGTTTGTTTTTGTTTTGTTTATTCATCCTTTGAATATTCCTTTCGGAACACAACTCTTCATTAAGCAAGAACTTTTTATACGCGGATTTGTTAATTATGGATGCTCGTAGACCAGACGGGCCCCTCAGAGGTCTGGGCCGGTATGCATTGCGTACCTAGCATACCTGTACGTTACGCCACTGCCTCAGGCGGTCGTGGGATTCGAGCCAGCGTACCCTTGCAGGTAGCCGTCCACTCTCACCAATGGGTTATGCTTGCTCACGGATAGTTCGGGGTCCTAGGGGTCCACGACCAAACGTTCGCAGTGTGTATTGGGCTGGGATTCGTTATATTTCCTTCACCTTGAAGACATAAGTCGTCTATTGCAGCGAAAGAGATGTTATGTTGGGGGTATTACATGGGTTTCTACTGCAGACAGACTAGCATAAAGCCACTTCAAAACCATATATAAATGACGATGTAACGAAATGACAGGGAACTATACTACTTATTCTTTCTAAAATGTCTGGTACGATTCAAATTTGAGTAGCTTGATTTGGTTTACATGAGCAGTTTACTTCACATACGAAAGGGCAGAAACATTTTTTAAGTGACTTAAATTAAAATCAACTAGCCAAATGGTATAAAAATACTACAGCAGCCACTCAACGAAAATGAAGAAAATAAAACGAAAATGTGATAAGTGACTGGTATAAGAGAAGCCGCCAAGTTTCCAAAATGAGTCGGCCTTTATAGTGACGTCATTCACCAGGGAAAGGCCGCCAAGATTAATTCTATTAGCCAAAGTAATCGCTCCTATACTAACAGTTCGAAAGTTAAATGAAAACTAAAATATTGCTATACTCGCGGTGGCAATCTTCAAGTTTTCATTTAACGTCCAAAATATTATTCGGTGCGATTAATTTGGCTAATGGGATTAACCTTGGCGACATTTAACTGGTTGAATGATGTAACTACTTTCAAAAGACAGACCCTATTTGGAAGTTGGAGGCTATTATAAATGTTTTGGCTTTGGACGGATATCACAACTTTCATAAGATTGTGAACGTACAGCAGGGTCACATAGTCTTATTTTCATCGTGTTGAGACGTCCCAAATTGGCCGTCGCCAGCAAGGTGTTATTTGTGTGGCAACAGGGGCTAATGACCATGTGTTGGAAGTCCCAGTTCCTGGTGGTTTTTGTGTGTACAAGCAGGGTAGATCAGTAGGTAGTAACGCTTTCCTGAAAACGTGGGGTAAAGAATGACCTGCTTCCACCAAAGGTACCAGAAGGCAGCACTTGTCAGGTTGTCGTAGGAGGCGAAACTTGAAATACAAAATGGCGCTATCGTTGCCATGGTAACCATTGTAATAGCGACAATATACCTGCGGAAACAGACGAAATACTCGTACGTGGGCAACATCCGAAGTTGAAGAACTTATTCTGTGTTCGATTCAAACTGTACATAGGTCGTTACAATAAACGTAAACCACGGATGAAGCTTCAGCTTGAACGGCCGATGAGCACGCTACTTAGACGTTCTCGGAACACATAACCATGCGTTATACTTAGCTCCACTCGTAACGACAACCCGTTTTAAAATTGAATGTTGGATTTAAAAAATAAAACTTGATCAGCCAGTTCTGATCTTTCTTAAAATTATTGTAATAGCCTAATCTGAATTATGAAATATTTTAAGCAGATTAATTTTGTATTCTGATCGTGATCAATTTGTTTTAGTGACGCTAAATAGTTTTGATCTCCATGATGCTTTGCGTTTCCTGTTACTTGACGACAGCGCCCTCTGGCGGTAAATTGCTGAAGGCAGATACTTTTTTCGTTCAAATGTTTACCGTTGTGAGAGAAAGAGTGGCACCACCTATATATTCTTCTACCCTGTGTAGAAGTTTGGGACTGGTGACAACGCCGTTAGCCCGGATTTTGGTAGATGTTGTGCAACCCGGTAACGGAAGTTGTTGAAGAGTGGATCCCCTGGTTACCAGGATTTGTAACAGCCTAGAGGGCTGCGAATATTCACACTTCAACTGGCGCTAAGCCAGGATTAACATCGCCCCTTTATGAACTATTAATTTGATATGTTTTTGCCAAGTTTTGGAAATAGTGTGCCTCAAATTAAATGTCATTTATGCTCAGTAATGTTTTTGCGTTTTTTATGCGTTAAATGGTAGTAGATTGATTCACGTAGATAACCTCAACACATCGCTACCTTTTTTTCTGGAAAAATTTTATGTCTATAAATTTTCGTATTGATTATTTTCACATTTGCCATCGACCAATTCGCCGTTACATCAACCAAATTGAAACGGTTTGGTTTATTATAACAAATGCTAACGAATGCTGATTTTTGTTTGCTTCGCTCACTCAATCAACGTATCCTCCTTCAGTTGTTCCTCCCGAGGTTAATGTTAATTTACGGTAATGAAGCTGGAATTGTACACTCAGTCAGCGCAATTTTACATTACATTTCCTACAATTTGCAAAAGATTTCGGCCACATTTGGATTTATCCTCGACGTGGTAAGATGTGTTTTTAGTTGCTTATAGTTAACAGACTAATTTAACTTAGGACTGTGAACGTACGAAGGATCACACCATCTTATCTTCATATCTACCTTTTTTTTCTTGAGGAATGTGTACAAATTTTCACAATGATCGTTTTTACTTGCCTAATTAGCCATTACATCAGCCAAATTGATAATTTTTTAGTTTTTGTCTTCGTTCACATTTTGTTATGCAGAAATCTTTGAAGTTCACTGTTACTAAAACTCAGACCGCAAAGCATTTTGATTTTTGGTCATTTGAAACGTAAGCCCCGTTTACTCGAGGATATTCGTATTGTTGCGTAACCATCATCTAATGTGCCTTCTCATTACTCTTAGGAGTTGCAACACAGAAAAGAAACGAAATTTTAAATTCCTTGGTTGCGAATTTCAAAACTCTCCCACGCAATTGTCCTCTACAAGCCCCAAACCAACAAAATGATCATGTTCAGCTCACCATGCATTCGTGTGTAAACGTTCAGCTATGTAGGCCTTCCCTATTTTTCGCTAGCCATGAGCAAAGAGTCTATGGGGTTTAACATAGGAAAAACTATATTATAGCTAGCTATCGCTAGACAGTGTCACGAAAATAACGTTATTGATGCTTCTCTCCATGAATGGTGGATACTCACTCTTTAACTTTTAATTTTTCTTTATCCTTCCACCTTCCCCTTGCATTTTCCACAATTTGAAAGATTTCGGCTGCATTGGAATTTATCCTTAACATTATAAAATATGCTTTTAGAGGCTTAGAGTTAACAGACTCATGTCTGTCAGTGAGGACGCCCGTTTATCACCAACAATCAATCGTCTATCAAACGATGTCTACATTCGAATGTTACTTAGCTGCGACGCACTAACGATCTAGATGCATTAATCTGAGAAAGAAAGAAAAGACGTCAGCCCAACTGAAATGCCGTCGACTACGCTGCCTGACCTATAACGATGTTAGGCGGTTATCAAAATGGCCGCCAAGAAGCGACGTTGCCGAGGACGTTGTTGAGTGATAGAGGCGCGTGTTCATTAGCACAGACAGCAGGTAGACCATGGTTTTTGCACACAGGTTCGGCATGTGTTGACAACTGCTATGTGGCAGTTTTCAAAAAATTAATTTTAATTTTATGTAGCTTGACGTGATAAATTTTTATTAGCTTCAAACCAGTTTTAAGTAACTTTTTAAGCTGTCACAATGCCACTTACGAAGTTTTTTAAATTCAAATGTAAATCAGCCAACAACATAATGTGTTCGTGTACGCAGAAAGTGTTGGCTGCAACTCAAACGGCCTCTACAGACAGAGAGCAGCAAAAGAAAAAACACCAACTCAGCGGCATTCCGACGGCCATATTGTCAACAAACTCGCATATACTTTTCACAGAAGACCCAGCCAATACATCCATACGTTGAGAAAATGGCTACCGAAACCCATTAGGTTATGCCGATTTGCAAATATAGATGAGGTTAATCTACAACATAAATGAATAGAGACGTTGTTTTACCCTCTTATTTCTAAACCCAGCATCAGAACAAAATAAGAACTTGAAAAATATGAAATCAATTCTGTAGTTTAACTTGTTCTTTCCTTTCACGCATGTGAAAATTGTGTTACAATGTGACAGAGGCAATATTTAGGAAAACATTCTTTAAAAAGCGGGTGACGGCATCTCTGCCCGAAGTGAAGGACTCGACCGTCAGGCGCTCTCCCACGGAGCTGGCCAAACACCGAATGGAAAGATCAGAACCGAATGCAACTAAATATTCATTAAATATTAAGAGTTAAAATCGAGACTAATAGGAGCTTTACCAAAATAAGGTACTTATAAAACGCTAGTATGAGACCAACTCATTAATAGTTAATGATCCACGTGCTCACAGAGCACAATTAATAAATGAATTTATAAGTTTAACAATAGTAATAATAATGGTAATAATAATAATTATTACTAATTATTAATAATAATAATTTGGTTTAACCTCAAGCCTTGGTAGTAACAAGCGTGTGCCACGTGAGGACAGAATTGATAGAATTCTGTCCCCACGGTTCATTAAACTCATAAGTAACGACTTTAAGAGTTTAAATTTAAATTTACTTTCCTTTGAGAAATCGAGAACGGTCGACATTGACAATAAGGTCTTAAAGTGTGCCAGAGAGCGTACCCAAACCATGTCTTCTCTTAAGAAGTTTCAAACAGAGATTACTCTGATGGAAAAGAAACTCCGCTTGCACTCCAGTCTCCTATAAGCCGCACATCCAGCATAAATGCATGACCCCTGGTGGCCTTTATGGTGTGGGGTCAAAGAATGGCAAGTCTATCGAAAAATATCCTCGAACACTCATAAAGATAAAGTGTAAATCTGTACGCAACATGCGTAGTTCCAAGGATTTCAGTCCAACCCTGGAAAGTCTCTCACTGTATTGCATATCTCGTAAGCCAGGCAACCCCTTTGTAAACCTCTATTGTACCCACTCAATCGTGATAATGTCACCCAGGAAGGATGGGGACCACACCTGACTCGCATACTCCAACATGCGCTGTACAAAAACACGAAATGCCCAAACTCTGATCCTCGAGTTCCCAGAGGTGAAGCATCGAAGTGCGATAGCAAGCCCTGCGAAAAGCCGTTGCAGCAATTACGCCTCAGTGTAGTGATGGTTTCAAGTTTGTAGTGAGACAAATCGACACATCACTCACTTCGAATAAACGTGGAGCTTACATTTCCCTCAGGAGATAAAGGAACAGTTCGATTTTGCCCACCAACATGGAACGTCTGAGGTTTTTCAATTGCGAGCGGCAACCGCTAATCTTCTCTCCACTCTGAAACGTATTTAATGGCTGTCAACAACACCGTATGGCAGGCATTCGGATCGACCACGTGGGTACCCAACTTCAAGTCATCGGTAAATCTGAACTGATGTGTAGACTGCAAGGTGCCACAATGGAAATCATTTAAAACGGTGAGAAACAACAAGGATCCCAGTACTGACCCCTATGTGATGACGAGCTGCCGACTAAAATACCCCGAGTCCAAATCGTAAGAAAGGATGATATCCAAGACAACAGCTGTTAACCAAACCCCATGTATTGAGTTTAAAAAGCAGTTTTGAACGGACCACCGATTCGAACGCCTTACGGAAATCATAGTAAATTACATCAGATGGGATACCAATGTCTAGAGCACTCCTCCATCGATCGAGGCATGCAAGTAATTGACAGCAAAAAGACCTCTCCTGCAAAAAAGCCAAATATGATAGATTTCACAATGTGTTCCATAACCTTGCGCAGAATTACCGTGAGAGCAAATGAGTCTACAACGTGTGGGGTCTGAAGCGTCTCCCTTTTTAATAGTGGTATCGCGTTTATTACAAAAAAAATTATTTAAAATAAAAACAATGGGTGTTGTAACTTCATTTCCAATTTGTTTGTAAAAGTAGCTGAGTAGCCTTCGGGTTCAACTGCGTGAATAGGCTTTAGATTGCCCAGCTCCTGTCGAACCAAATTATTTAGTAAAGAAAAGCATATTCACAAATTACACCAGAGGACAGAATTTCGAAGGAGCTCGGTGGAGTAATTTTATTGGCCAGAGTGACATTAGAAGCAAAAATTTCATTCTAAATATCTGCCCTGAGTACCCAATCAAAAAGAAGGCAAGGTTCGGGACTGACCCTTCTTAAGTCTATACAGTCTGAATAAAGCCGAGAGGTCTCCCTCTCTTAGTGTTTTTTTCTTCTTCCGAATTGTGCCGCCTGCTTACCATAATTCGGCAATTATGATGCAAAAGAAGGTTTTCTTGTGTTTGTACCTTTTTATACCGACGCCACAGAAGAAGTTTCTTCTTACTAAGATTGACCAGGAACCGTGGCACAGCATGGTTTGATTTTTGTGCCCGAACTGCATAAGACGAGGTGACTCCACCTCCCTGTTCGGGATTTCCATAAACCTGTTCCATGTCTTATCGACATCCATGCAGAGTAGAAATAGTTCAGTTTCCCAACTCAAGTTTTTTAGGGACCCACACAGTGCGTCAATCCATTGAGATAAAAATCCAACTAAAAAAAAAAAAAAACAAGACAAAACAAACCGACATGGATCGTTGTGTGCAGCCACAAGTGTAACTTTGCCAAGCAATGCCCGCTAGGCAAAAATCATGGCTTCTGATAATTTTCGAGCAAAGATCGAAATTTCTTAAAAGTCCAATGACACCCAGATTAATCCTCCAAGGACACAAATTCGAAAAGTGGGAAGTGGCAGCCTTGTGGATGAGTAAAATACAGTCTTTGAGCTCATGGACGGCGCGTTCATCAACCTGTCTGCACTCGCATCTGCCCGCCATCATCCACTTTCCCAAATCTGTGCAAAGCGTCCCAGTAGATTTGCCAACTGGAGCAACTATCAGTCTTCATATTACAGTTTGAGAAGGGTATAGAAGGCTGTTTGAGATCACATCAGCTGTTCTTTGTTGAGTCTTTAGGTACAATGTCAGCAACTTCGTTACTTTAAACTCCAGAATGGGACTTGACTTAGCCCAATCATCCGCAACTTTAAGAGGATTTACCATAGATTAGAAAGTTAACTAGATATACCGTCTCACTTCTTCCCGTCCTACGCGGACCTCTAGCGGTAGTTGCGGCTACTAATTCCTCTGCTAATGCTTTTGCCTTCGAAACAGCACGAAAGCAAAGCATTAGCAGAGGTATTAGTAGCCGCAACTACCGCTAGAGGTCCGCGTAGGAAGAAGTGAGACAGTATATCTAGTTAACTTTCTAATCTATACTCTGAGAAATGACATGGCGACATGGAATACTACTAATATTCCAAGGTCTTTGTGGCGACACTATGCGGCAGTTTTCTCTCCGCCTCTACGTAAAACAACGGGAAAGCATTGCAGTACTTAAAACAAATTTTTTTTCAACAATTGAATCCTTCAAAGCGCACAGTTTGTTATTTATAGTTTCAATTACATCTTGTTCCCAAACTTTTTTCAAGTTGGTAGTAGCCCACACCTTTATGCATTGAATGCGTAGCTTTGGTCGAGCGATTTAACACAAGCAGCGATTTTGAGTGGCAAATAATATTAATTTCCAGCCACGAATAAAAACTTTGTAGCTTCATGTGGCTAGAACACTATCATCTTTAATAAATAAAATTGTATTTCAATGTTTTGCGAATTGTGCGTTGTTTCCAGCAAGTTCGTAACTAAAATTTAATCAATGTTGTACAAGAAGTTGCTTAAATTCTAGTATTGGGCAGCTTCGGGCCCAAAATTGAATGGCTCAGTCACGTTGTGTGAATAGCATTAAATTTGGCATGGGTGCACATTATGTGTAAGTGGAAACCAAGTGATGATACCAAGTTCAAAAAAACCGTTGAGAGGACTAGGGGGCGACTTAACCCCTCCTTCCCCCAGGGTGACTGGAAACAAATAGCAAGATCAAATCCACCCTGAAGGGTCTAGAGGGTGGCTTACACTCCCCCCCCCCCACGCCCAAATCCAAACAGCATAAAATGGTGTAAAAACTGTTCAGTTCTGTGGAAAGCATGAAAGATGGTATTGATGCACATGAAGGGTAACTGGAAACAAATGGCTACGATAGCAGGGTCAAATCCACCCTGAGAGGGCTAAGGGGTGGTTTACACCCCCTAGCTCCAACCCCCTCCCCCCTCCCAATCCAAATAGCATAAAATGGGGTAAAAAGTGGCAGAGCTTCCTCCCGGGGGGGTCGCCTCCCCCCCCCCCCCCCCTCCCAACAAATTCTTCACTTGGTGTGGAAAGTATGATAGATGGGTATGGATGCACATGAAGGGAAACAACTCTAACTATGATAATAAGTTCAACCTCCACCGCGACGGTCGGCCCATCCAACCTCACCCCAAAAATAGCGGGGAAAATGGGCTACCCTTGAGAAAATTGTAACCAAAAGCGATTCCGTCGCAGTTAATCTCAAAAATACGGTTTATAGAATCAATGTTTTATGTTTACCAAAATCTACGAAAGTTCAGCTACGGGGAAAATGACTCAGTCAGGGAGGTGGGGATGAAAGGTTTCTCCCCCTTTTCCGATTTTGGAAACGTTTAAAATTATTGTTGCACTTTGTTTTTTATCCTTGTTGTTATTTCATTGTTTACACATTGACACATTCCTTTAGTAGAAGCCGGAAACTCATCGTAAATAAATAACGATAGACTGGTAAATAGCTTTCGTCGAGCGAGAAAGTCTCGTTCCATGAATATGCCCTTAACTATGGAGCTGGTTAGTTATGAGTTCATGTTTTGTCCTGGAACTGGTTTCAAAAAGGAATCTGAAAATGTCTCAGATTTATATTGAAGTTTAACGCCATCTTACGAATTTCAATAATCATACGTTTCTTTTCCATAGTATAGAGCGTTTTAGCAAAGACGGGTATGGAAGATGAAAACGAAGTCAGTATTACAAATTGCACTTTACGTCTGTTCCGTTTATTAAGGTTCAGTTTGACGTCAATCGTGCACCATAACGTTGTTCTGCTAAAGCCCTTCCCGAAAGAAACACAACTGAATCAACGGGTTAGTGATCCTTTACTTTTATTTGCTTTTACAAATTCACGTCTTCTAAAAAAATAAATATTGAGTTTGCGAACAGCCCGTGCGGTAAATTGGTTGAATTTTGAAAATCGTGACAATTCATGATTTTTAAGATTTATTAAAAGAAGTGCTTTTAGGTATCGTTTTATGCGGAAAATGGAGATCGTCTTAATTTTGCATTGCCTTCCCGAACGAGGATTGCCTTCCCGAACGAGGATTGCCTTCCCTACACATGATGTCTGATTAATTTAGGCATTTAAGATTTGAAATCCCCGAATCTCGAATCCCTTAATCAACAATAAATAAATTTTGTTGATTTATGAACTTAAATCGATGAACAGGTATGGAATGCGTGTTGAAAATTGTAAAAGAATGGGGCAATCGGTTTGAAAGTTATTGTAGAAACAGATAGACAGACAAACTGACAGACTGATAGATAAATAGACAGACACCACCAAAGGATGAAACTCCTTTACTTTGTTATTCACTGTGCGTGACTACATTGTTAACCTTTTGCAGTCTAAAAAATTTTACTCATGTACTATATATACCCATGTACTCATGTACTATATACCCATCATCAGACCTTCCTGGATCTTATTCGCCCACTGGGATTGCATCAATTTGTAACAGAACCCACCCGTGGTAATAACATCTTGGATCTCATTCTCTCTCAGGATGAAAGGCTCATCTTTGATGTTGACGTGGATGATTACTTGGGCAGTAGTGATCACTGTATGGTCACCTTCCAAGTCCACTGTCCCACAGGTGGCTGTGGCCGAGAGAGGAAGCATTTGGGGTCAATTGATTTTGACCACCTTTGTGCTCTCTTGGCACTTGTTGATTGGAAAATAAACCTACTTGCCGATTCCCGCTCGGTTGATAAGGCTTGGTCTAATTTTATGGCCATTATTAACGAGAAAGTTCAACTATCCAGACGGAGACCTATGCGGTTGCACAGCTCTGGTACTCCTCTGCCTACGTATATTGTGAAAGCTGGTAGGAAAAAATTAAAACTTTGGCGGCGCTACAGAAAGTCACCTACTGACGAAAACATCAAGTATTACAATTGCTGCCGCGATGAGTACTCGCACCTTGTGATGAGTTGGCATAGTTCTCAAGAAGAAAAAACGATTCGGGAGGGAAACCTTTCCGCTCTTTTTCGTCTTTACCGAAACAAGACGCGCACCTCCCGTACGCTACCACCTTTTAAGTCAGGGTGTAACTTTATCACTGACGATTCGGCCAAGGCAGAATTATTGAATGAAATCTTTGTTTCAAATGCTGTCAGCGATAATGGGATTTTCCCCCCCTAGTTCCTCGATGCGTAACAACCCAAATCTTTCTTGCAGTCATGTTTGCTTTCCAGTCAGCATGGTGCACACGACTCTGAGTGGCCTAAAACCGAGCCATACGATTGGCCCTGACGGCTATTCTGCGTTTTTTTTATTAACACTAATGAGATTTGCCTGCCTTTATCACTCATATTCACCTCTCCTTTGAATCTGGAAGGCTTCCCTCTGTTTGGTCCACTGCAAATGTTATCCCAATTTATAAGAAGGGAGATGCAGCGAACCCCTTAAATTACAGGCCAATTGCCTTAACCACCATTCCATGTAAAGTCATGGAATCAATTGTGAAATCTAAAATGCTTACATCTTGTTAGATAATAAGTTAATCAGCGACGACCAATTTGGGTTCCTACCAGGTAGGTCTTCTACGTGTCAATTACTGAGCTGCATCGACCTTTGGACCAGTGCCTTGGATATGGGGGTGCCTACGGACACCATCTATTTTGACTTTCGAAAGGCATTTGAATCCGTTGTCCACTCAAAGTTACTCTTAAAACTTGAATGGCTAGGAATCGCCGGAAGCCTATTGAGGTGGATTGCTGCCTTCTTGGCTGGTAGGTCACAACGAGTGTTGATTGGAGAGTCATTTTCTGCGCCGTCAGACATTATTAGTGGTGTTCCTCAGGGGTCGGTTCTGGGACCCTTGCTTTTCGTCATTTACCTAAATGACCTAAAGTGTGTCCTGTCATCAACAAACCAGTTTAAGTTCGCTGATGATCTTAAGTTAAGTGGTCACTTGGTGGTTCCTGGGGACGACTATCAGTCTCTGAGTGATGGGATTAGCCATATTTCGAATTGGAGTGAGGATTGGCAGCTGCCATTGTCTATTGGTAAATGTCTGGCTTTCCATGTTGGTCGCAGTGAGACTTTCCATCGGTATTATTTACAGGACATGCCCCTCCCTGATGTTTTTGAGGTCGATGACCTGGGAGTACATTTATGCTCTAACCTTAAGCCATCTGTAATTGTAATTTAATAGTCTCCAAGGCCTTCAGAAGGCTGGCTATTGTTGAACGTTGTTTCACTTCTGGAAATACAAAGTTAAAAGTCTGGGCTTTTAAAGTTTTCGTGAGACCACTCCTTGAGTATGCTTGCCCGGTTTGGTCCCCCTATCTTCTGAAAGACATCGACAAGATTGAGTCAGTCCAGAGAAAATTCACAAAAAAGCTTCCTGGCATGCGGAACCTTCCTTACAATGTAAGGTTATCTCGAACTGGGCTTGAATCCCTTGAGTTGCGCAGGCTTCACGCCGACCTTTTGTTGACCTACAAAATTGTTAATGGCCTTTTAACAATTGACTTGCCATTTTTCGACCGGTGCCCTTGTAGGGTTACTAGGGGCCACTCCCAGAAACTGACTGTGGCTTCTGGAAAGTTGGACTGCAGAATGAACTTCTTCTCTGTCAGAGTGGTCCATCCATGGAACTCTCTCCCTAGGGAGGCAATACAGGCGTCTTCAGCCGACCGTTTTAAGTTTCAGTTGAGGAAAACTGGCCTCCGAATTTTCTTGAAGAGACCAGAGTTTGTATGTGAATGATGCCCTTCATTCATTTTTTTTTTAATCATTATATGACAAGGACTAGAGTAAGCGGTTTCACCCTTCTAGTGCCCTACCACCTTTGTGTGGTTAAACCTTTTATTATTATTATATCCACCCAAAACCAAAACTGGTGTAAAAAGCCGCCAAGTTTCCAAAAACTTTGAAGGTAGTGATATCATTCAACCAGGGAAAGGCCGCCAAGGTTAATCCTATTAGCCAAGCTAATTGCACCGAATAATACTTTGGACTTTAATGAAAACTTGGAGAATGCTACCGCGAGTGACAATTAAATACTGAAACAATGTGCGTACAACACTTAACCATGTTATGATAGACTGTTGGATCACAATACAAACAATGGTTACAACATAAATTTTGCATTTACGCGCCATTTCAGAGCCACGTGCTTCTAGCTGCAACCGCCCATTTTTGAAAAAGGCACTTCCCCGTACTTTTCTTTACCTGTGTGCTAAAATTGAGATAAGTGAACTTTCTCTAACGAGCTGGACATGTGTCTTAATTATAACCTATGAGAATTAACCAGGAAGCTCTGTCCTTAGCTAGCCAATAACACAAATCAACGTTATTGAGGGTACTTTTTCTCCATAACGGACACGTTCCCACACTTTAACGTTGAAGGTTTCTTCGTTACTTGACCCAAGACATCTGATTCCAATGATTTTCAAACATTTCTACCGCTTGGGGAATTTACACCAGTATGCTGAAATCAGGAATATAAGGTCGTTACAGTTAAAAGACTCATGTCTGTTAGTGGCCGCCTTTCCACTTGGTGGTTACACACTAGCGTGGGTTTAGATCAAAAACCAAAACTAGTAAAAAGGAAAGCCAAGTTGAGAATGGTTCGGCTCTTCAAAGGAGTGATATCAATATACGAAAACTTTTGCTAAGTTAATCGCACCGACTGATAGCTCGAAGGTTAAATAAAAACTAGAACATTGCTACTTTCGGTAGCAATGTTCAAGTTTTCATTTAATGTCCAAAATGCTATTCGGGGTGATGAACCCTTTAAGCAGGACATTAATTTTACTATCTGCAGTCTATCTCCACAAAAGAAGGGGTAACCTGGACGGGACTCGAACTAGCAACTTTGTAGGAGCTCTTTAACGTTAGGAACACGCCTCTGCCAACTCAGCCACGGACGTCTCTAGAGTCGTCTTGTTAAGGGAACGTAGTATTGTCGTTTCTCCATTGTTGCCCATGTCGGGCATACTTTGAAGTCTGTTTTTATACTTCTACTTTGGTCTTGTCTATGACGAGTTGGGCTCGTCTTTAACGTTTAAAAGGTTCACTTGGCGAATGTTTTAGTCTGTTGATATCATTTCTTTGAAGGATCGAACCATTTTGAATTTGGTGGTCCCGTTTACCAGTTTAGGTTTTTTTTTTAATGTATAGTAGATGATTAACATTTTTTGACGCAAAAGGATTTAAAAAATTTTCACATGCCACATTCGACATGAGCACGAGGCATCACAATGCCCTTCTCATTCCGAGAAAATACCAGGTTGGTTGGTTGTGATCAGGTCAGGCTCGAATTGGGGACCTCTGGCCAGGGCCCACCAACGAGGGGGGATGGGTGGGGGTGGTAGCTAGACCTGTGGTAATCAGGCGCGATGATTGAAAGAGGGTTACTTGAAATATTTTATCCCCCTCAATTATCAGTTACGATGACTATGAGTAATGTACTCGATTTGTGGATTTCTTTTATACTCCCACCAAAAACAATTCCAATCCAATGGCAACGAGCATGAAGTGGGAGCACTGCGGTAAACGGCCCGGATTAATGAATTAACCAACTTATTAAAGTCCATTCCTCCTAGCGCCCTTTTTCTCGATCCTCCACATCAAGTACGGTCCCAAAGGTCTATTTCCTTACCGTTAGTCAATCCCTTGGTAAAATTCCGTTTTAAAATGTGGCGTCTAGGTGATTTTCTGTTGAATAATTGTTAACTATATTTACTGTATCCTACGCGTGTATGGTCCTTTGCGCTCCTACAATGACTTTGAAGTTTCATCTGTGTGTGCACATGCACTAATTTTCATCGTTTACTAATAATTACTATGAAATCAAAAATCTAAAAGACTAATGCGGTAAAAATTAAAATTCATTATGCCAATAGATCGCCGAAGAAAAAGTATAATATAATTGCCTAAAAAATTACAGAGTCTGATTTTAAAAGATGAAAATCATTCCGGTTTGTGACGACACAATCTTTAACTTGATGCTGTTTTGTGTACTATTCCCAAAGCCAACCGAGACAGTAGGTACGTTCCTCGCTACGAGAAACGCAGCTACCACCACAGCCGACCTTGGCGCTGATAAATGTGTGGATGGCGATCTGCATGTGGCTGTTATAAGGCAGGCAGGGTGTCCCTTTAAGCATATTTGTGGCCGACGAATATGGTAACATACGTTTTTCTGATTTCAATCGGGGGAGTCCCCACTGTTGCAGCTAGTCCCAGGCCGCAAAATTTGATATGGGGTTGAGGGGGGGGGGGGAGCTGCCTCCAGATTATGAGTTAAGTCGTGCAACCACCAGGGCACCTTGCCCCACTACCAGAGCTGACTGTCGACTTCGATTACAAATTACTTATTGTTTTCTGATCCAGCGCAAAAAAAATTTAAGAAAAAAAATACATTAAAACGCTTTCGTCTCTCTGGTTACCGCGATAAACAAGAAAAAATGACGTGTTACCAAAAAGATAAAAAATAAAAAACCAGTGCTACCGAATTACCGTTAACGCATCTTTTAATAGCCGTGCTGAATTCAAGGCCTACTCGAAAGAAAAAAAAAAAGAAGTTCGAAAGTTTAAAAAAGAGCATCATCTCGGCAATAGTGTCATTACGCTTTACGCTCGAAAAAGTATATTAAGAGCGAAGGTCACGCTCGAGCTATAACAAGCGAAGCACGTGATTATAGGAAGCACGAAACGAGTAATTTTGCGCCTGGGGGGAGGTCTTCAAATCTCATACTGCCAGCTACCCACGCCAAGGTTCCCGAGGTATGCGCGGGTTTTCTAAGGACTGCCCGGGTCACGGCCGACCCTGATGCTCTTTGCCCTTAAGCGAACGGAATGGGGCGTGGACTACTATTTTGACAGGCAGATATAGGTCAAGCCTTTTTGAGGTATTACAACGAGCATTTTGAAAAAAAAAGACGTTTCACAGTATACAAAATAGCAAAATTAGCTACGAATTTTTTCGGCGTCCAAATTAATGATTTTAGACTGTGGTAACTGGTTGACACCGGAGAATTGGTTTGTTCTATAACCACTTTTCACCAAAATAAAGTTGTAAGAGAAAATAAGATTGCTTGACACTTGTTTATTAAAATCATAGGAATTTTTTATCTCGCTCTCGTTTACAAAAGGAAAAGCACACAGCAAAACGAAAAGATTTGCGATAAACCATTTTCAGTACCATTTGTTTCCACTAGATAACATAACAATAATACAGGGTGGTCCACAAAAAACTTACGACCCAACATTTTCTAAGTCCAACTCTTCTAGTTAACACTCCTCAGAACCAGGATAGGATAGAAATCAAAGCTAATGAAACGGGAAGATCTGTCCTCTCCTGGTTCTGAGGGGTGCTAACTAGAAACGTTGGACTCTCTTGGGTCGTCAGTTTTTTGTGGACCACCCTGTATAATACAACCTTTAACCAACATAGAGTGACGGTATGGAATACGGAAGGGCAATAAGCCAACTTACACTGCTCCAACACAATTTAAATTTAGTATTGTCGCTTCAAGAACTGTAAAAGACGGACTTTGTCAAGGGTAGGTTGAAGGCTCCAATGAGGCTGCACAAACCACAACATCAGGAAGCGAGTTCCAAGGTGGCAACCACCCTCATCGCGAAAAAATTCTGTCTGCATTCAAGTGTCTGGACTCGCAGCTTGAATGGATGGTCACGAGTTGAATTGTAAGTACTGAACTCAAAAAACGCAAGTCTGCCGAAAAAGTCCGTGAATAATCTTATAGATGAGTATTTCAGCCTCCGTAGTTCCAAGTGGTTCTAGACCCGCTCTCCGCAGACGATCTCCAGGAAAAAGATCCCGAAAACTCAACAGGCTACACGTGAAACCACGCTGGACCGTTCAAGGAAGTCAATGTCCTGCAGCAGATACGGCGACCAGGTCGGGCTTGCGTATTCCAAAAGCGGCTCACGAAGACCTTAAAAGCTCACATGCGAACTGCAACATTTGCAGAAGTAAAAGATCGTTTCGCAATAGCCAAGTGGCCTAGCGTTTGCGACGATCATTCTACAGTGGGTTATGTATTTCAAATCCTGGGAAAACCGGATACCAAGATCTTTAATTAAAGTCACAGAGGATAATACTGTATCAGATAGCTTATGCTTTATATTTGGATTCATGTGACCTGTATGGACCTGCATTTGGCAAAAGAAACAGGCAATTGCCACTCATCGACCATTCATAAATTGAATTTATCTCATTTGCTGAGTTAATACTACTTTTATGGCTCATAATTTCTGATCCAAGTTTAAAATCGTCCGCAAACTTAAGCCTCAAACAATAATTATTATGGTTCGGTGTAGATCGTAGGTCGTTTAAATAAATTAGAACAGCACTGGGCAGTACAGGACCGCCCTTTAATTTTGCAAAAAATGAACGTTTAAAATTACGTTGTATATTTTTAATTAATACGTATGCGTGAAAAATATTACTTGTTACTCCGATTATGTCAAGAACGTGTTAATTCGTAAGCAGTAGCGCTTAAACGACCTTGAAGCTAAGAAAATGTTTTTTTTTTTTTTTTAGCCGAGGCACACTGGAAGGAAAATGTATGTCTCGCCTCCCGGCTCCACTCCAGTTCTCGTGCGGGTGCGTGTCGGGAAACTAATGCCTCTCATCAGTACTGCTTGAGTGCAATAAGATTTTGAAGATGTTGAGTCAATATGTTGGGAAGCAGAAAGCGAAATCTGTTGCTTCTCTCTTTTAGACGACCTTGTACAAGTGGTGAAATACAAAGCGAAGGTTACAGCAACGTACACTATCACAGCCAGCAATACGGTACCAGGAGGACTCGTCCTCTGTCATTTCGTCCACGGACAATTTCCCAAAGATCGAATCCAGTCAGTTCTTCCCCCATTTTTTTTTTTTTTAAGTTGTGAGTGTTTTCTTGTTTATAATAGTTATTACTAGGGCAGTCCCCAGTATGTTGCCGGTTTTATACAGAATTGTTGTGATTTCACATTTGCATTAAAATGCTGTGATATCCAGCATTAGCAGTCGCCCAAGCTTTCTTTAGATTTAATTAGATCAAGGGTTAAGAGACAAAGAGGCCTAGATCCCGTTTGCATGAAAATATTGTGACGTCATTAGTACTGTGCCTCTTTGTTGAAAACGCAGTTCGAATCGTTACTTATACAGACAATTTTGTTATCACTTATACACGCAATTCCGTATGTCAGACACAAACTGCGGACACACACACACACACAAACAAACAAACAAATATTACGATCTTAGTTATATAGACTAGGACAGCCCGCCTTATATGGCCGGTCAACCAAATACGGATTATCGAGATTCCCACTGCTGACATTCACACACACACATACATGTGATTTCCCGTTACCAGTAGCCGAAGCTTTCATTAGATTTAGTTAGAGCCAGGGGTAAGAAATGCAGAGGCCTAGATCCCTTTTGCATGAAGATATTGTGACTGGAAAAACATATGACGTCATCAGTATTGTGCATCTTTGTTGAAAACACAGTTCGAATTATTACTTATACAGACAAATCAGTTTGAAAGACCACAAACGAATAAACGAAAGAATTATGGAGATTCCCACTGCGACTTCAATAAAATTAGGAGTGGGAATCTCGGTAATCTGGCGACACACAAACAAACAAATCTTACGATCTTAGTTATATAAATTAAACACTGAAAACTTAAAGCAAACCATTCATATTTTTGGCAGTGCTTCATTACGAAGTGAATTTTCGACAGTTCTCATTGAAGACGGTTTTGGATGTTTATTGTTTCCTTGCGAAGCGCGTCCGCCTTTTCCCCCATCCCCTCCCCCCACAGTTCTGACTGCGTACTGCCAGATGAGCGCTCGATGTAGGTAAAGCTCATTCAGACAGCGAGCCTTCAACCCTACGAAATTTGCTGGTGCAGTCAGTGTACGTGCACGCGTACAAGATCTCCGAATAAATAATCTCTAAGTACAATGTAATTTTAAATGAAAATTAAACTACCTTTTTTTATTTGAATTTCTTTTCCTGATGGGAAAATATCCATGAATCGGACCACTGGGCTGTACTGGCTTTTAACTTCTGCTTGGTAGGTAACGAAATTGTGTAACAAAAAAACGGAGAACGCGTTGTACAGATGCATACTTAGGGATGATCTGGGACGATTGTCTGGGATGACTTGTTTGGGGACGTAATGTCCGGGGGACGAATTGTCAGCGATTCAGCGATTCAGCGCAACATATCATAAATGGTGTAAAACATAATGTTATTCTTTTAATTATATTTCCCCCAAAACCGACAAAGGGCGGAGATACAATAAACTAATTCACAGGTAACTTCATGTCTATATTAGAGTGTCCGTTTAAGGAGAAAAGTTTCTCAAGATTTGCTTTTGATTGAGAGTGCGGTAGTGTGGGGTTGAGTGATGACAGGGTTCACTCCCGTTGATGCTGATCTGAAGAAACCAGAAAGGATATCTTGTCACAGTCTCAGACCGCCGTGGGTATTCTTTCTACCTTACACATTATCAGACTGAGGTTGTTCTGCTTTAAAAATATAAACAGAGTAGCCATCAAGGGCAGGAGAAAGACGAAATCACGATGTTTCGGTTCCTAGCTCGGAACCGTTTTCAAGTGTAGGGTTTAAAACATGTCAAACAATTTAAAAGTAATAATTAATAATCACTTGAAAACGGTTCCGATCTAGGAACCGAAACGTCGTGATTTCGTCTTTCACCTGCACTTGATAGCTACTCTCTTTATATTTTTAATTACTAAAGTACTTTTTAGCTTTCTGCTTTTTGTTGTTCTGGTTTGGCTCCCAGGGTTTTTTATCTTTACTTTACGTCTTTCTGCTTCTGAAATGCCTGGTAAGGTTAACAATTTATCTGTTTCTTGCGTAGAGAGCCTTATTCCAGACGACGTAAGGCTCAAAAGAAATAATTTAATTAATAAGTATTTTTCAACCCATTAGACTTTTAACAACAATCACTACAATTAGTATGCATCTTAAAATCAATAATTCAGTATTTTCGGACAAAATACCTTACACTCAATCTTGTGCGTCGGACATACGGTAATTCTCCAACTGACGAACTACAGGGCCGGACGACCCCTTAACCCACTCTACTCTTGCCAAAATTTCGAATATCCAGAATTTAACAACATAACTGTTCCTAAGGTCCCTAAGCAAAGAAAAGAAATAAAACTAGCGAATGCCTAATACGAAACCATGATGTTGCATTACCTCTTTTGTTGTGGCATTACGTTTGTTTCTATTGGACACCTAGAGTTTGGTTACCCTGGCTGCGTGTCAGTTTGTTACTAGTAATCAACATTACCCTTCACATTACTGGCCAGTCGCCCTTTTTTTCACTGCTACCGTGCAAAGAATGAACACGCTCTCCCGTTTTCATTGCTACCTTGCAAAGAATGGACATGCTCCCCTTTAAAATAATAAACGTGTTCGCCCTATCGCGTTGATTTGCTGACACAATAACTATATACTTTCCCCGTCTAACGAACCTCTCCTATGATTCAGAGAAAGTGAAATATGTATAAAGATTGGAGCTTGGTCCTTTAGTTGTTTTGGACAAAACTGAGTAAAAGGTTTCACCATTTTTTCACCTTTTGATGAGCCTTTAAAAAAAAATCCCTGCCTGGCAGAAATTAGAGCGTATTGTTGCTACGAAATATAGAAGTTATTAGTAGTTTAGGACGAAATTAGCCACATCTAGCATAAAGTGATGAACATATCGCATTTTTATTAAAATAGAAGTACAAAGATATTTGATACCGGATTCAGCCTTGAACACCGATTCTCCCCCTCTTATCTGCTTTTGCTGCTGTCAAAATGAAATACTTCAATTATTTAACCGCCCCTTCTGATGTCCTGTTTCGCGTACCCCTCAAACCCCCCACGGCGCACTTTCCATTGTAATAATATTTGACAGACGGCCCCTTCCACAAAATAACAACAATGATGTGTCGGAATGCTTTCGGAATCTGATGGGTTTTGCTTGAGTTATTTTCCCTGGGTAATCTAAGTTAAGAACAAAGTAGGTCAAGTCAAGAGTCGTGCATTAACCTAAGGAAAAGGAAAAGTACCAAGTACGGAGCATGATGACAAATTAGTTTCTTTTTCCGACTGACGAAGCGATTGTGCCGATCCGTCTTCTGCAAATGACATGTTGGGCCAAAACAGGGCCGTACGGGGCGAGAAGGACAACTGCCCCTTTAAACATACTGAAGAGAACATAATGAGGCCACAGTTTTTTTTTAATGCTCGCATTTTCCCGATTTGTGGTACTTTCCTAGTTTACTCGGTTCAGGTAAACCTTGCTATAAACGGGTTCGTTTTTTTACTAATGTTAAATAATGTAATACTAGCTGTACCCCTGGCGTAACATACGCCGGTTTATAATACTGTAGTGGGCAGTATAGAATGAAAAGAACACCGACTGCCCCCTGCTTCCTGATCCGAAGTCCCCTGCGGTCTGATTTTTCCCATGACCTCCCCCCCCCCCGGAACCCCTTTCCTGTCCCGTACCGCCTCCCCCATCCCCGACCCGGATTTCCCTATTGAGTGGTCTGAATATCCCCATCCCTGCTCCCCCTCCATTTTTTAACCCGTGCTAATTTGTTTTGTTATGGAAGTAAATGTCTTTTTTCAATGGAGGACGCTCAATTACCCGTTTCTCAGTTCTGATACCAAGTGCAATAAACCCAACAACGGTCGTGCATGCAGTGATTGTTACTGAACCAACTTTGAAACTCTTCACGTTGGCTCTAAGAGGTAGCATTATTAAAGCAATATTTCGATGATTGTTACTGATTGTTACAGGCCACATCCGTTTGTTTGACATTGTCGGTCGCACGCCCTCTTTCATTATAGTGCATAATGATGAATTTGCTTGCCCAACCTAAGCGTACTATCATACACGGCGATATATATGATTGAAGTCCTCTCTCCAGCAAAACTAAAACTATTTATTTCTCCGTTTCTATTCAATATATTTCGACCAAACTTGGCCAGATAGTGGATAGCAACTTTTCCAAACTTTACACCAACTTTTATGCAATTCCGTGCAAGAGTAAACGTAGGAAGCCACACGTAAATTTGAAAACTGTTCACTTCTTGTTGTTGTTGTTCTGGTTCTTGTTGTTGTTCTTGTTCTTCTTGGCTGACACGGTTTCAGAAAAAAACTACTGCACCTGCCTAAAATCTGAAACATGATCTGAGCCAGAAATTTTCCTGGGCTTCAACCTTACTGGGACCACTTTTTCGATTGGTCCATCCATTCCGGAGTTACCGGACCCTAAACGATCATTTTGATTGTTTTACATTGTTTTAACCATTGTATTTAGGGAACAATGCCACTCAGCAAACTCCAGATTCATTCTTCGCGCATGCAACAATCGACTGCATGCATAAACGTTTATAGCGAGACACCATAGCCGTAAAAAAGGTATACACGGATTACAAACAAAAACGTCAAGTGTGCCGTAAAAAAACGAGTTATATGATTGAAGTTTCATTTTACTTGTTAAAATGTACACGGATAAAAATTGGTGATTTTTAATTGAAATAATCAAATCCACAATTCAGAAAATTGCATCTGTTTAAGGGCTGTTGTGCTTTACCAATCATATACGTTATGTAAAGCACAACAGCACTTAAACTGATCCAATTTTCTGAATTGTGCATTTGATTATTTCAATTAAAAATCATCAGTTTTTATCCGTGTACATTTTAACAAGTAAAATGACATTTCAATCATATAACCCCTTTTTTTACGGCACACTTGACGTTTTTGTTTGTAATATAATTATATAGACTTGACCGTTTTAACCATTTAATCTGCAAAGGACAAGCAACAATACAGTAGCCTAAGAAACAGAAACGTCTAAGTGCTGTCCAGAGTGGTGTGAGTAACCACCAGCCTTCATCAACAGCTATGGGATATTTTCTGGCTAGTTCTGGACGTTATCCCGGCCCTCTGCTGTGGTGGGAGATTGCTCGAAATCGCAGGTTTTTCCACCCATTACGATACTTCTTGCTCTTCCAAAATATCTAGTTAAAAATTGAACCGTTTATTCGTCCATGTATCACATAAACCCAAGAAATTAGCAATAAACCATAAATCCTGCAAATTTAAAATAAGAAGAAGTAAAACGGATAAGATGTATCATTTTCCTTCTTCTCTTTTTAACTCTTTACAGGATTTATATATTTACTGTTAAAAGTGTTAGGTTCAAACGAGGCCCAACCCAGCGGCAAGGCGCCGTATACAAATACGTCACGGGAGAGAGGGAAAGGGGAATTCACGGAAGAGTGACAGTTTCGGACACGGGGGAAGGGTAACCACAATGGTGTCGTCATACATTATCTTATTACTCAAAAAATAACTTCCACCTTCCAAACAGGGTGAACAGAAAAAAAAATCGTCAGATTTGTCGGACCAAAACAAACTAATTTTATTACTAGAGTTAGAATTTCCCCAAATTGGCTCCTTCTTAATCGGTACCGAAGTGAGGGGAGATCGACGTTTGTGACGTCATTTCCTGGGGGGGGTTGCAAAGTTGTAACAAAATATTAAGTGCGGAGGTTAATTTAAAAAAAGCAATGTTAACGTGACGTCATATGTGTACGGCCCCCAAGCAGAGTAAGGGAAAAGACAAAATGGAAACTGTAATTATGACTTTGCCTGCGCTAGTCATAATTTTTGAAAATTTTTGAAAATTTTTGTAAGGGGTAGCGGTGTGGAGGAGGTAGGACAAAAAAAATAATAAAACTTACTTTGCGAGGAGGGTGCAAACAGTATAGTAGCACCTCCAATAAAATGAAAAGCTAACTACGGCCCCCACATTATAATAATAATGAGTTTTTATGGCACAAAGAGACAATAAGGATACCAGAAGGGAGGATGGAACTCCTCTAACACTGGTCCTAACATTAAAATGAAGTATAAACCAAACATTTGTGAAGGGGAATTACATGCATCAAGTAAAAAACACTAAAATCACTTCATAAAGCCAGACAGTTCATGCTTCTTAAGGTCAGTTTTAAATTTGTCAAGACTGGCCGATCCCAACAGCCTCAATGGGAGACTATTCCAAGGCTTCACCACCCGGTTCGAGTAAAAAAACTTCGTACAGTCTCTCCGAACCATCCCCACCTTCAATTTCAGCGGGTGATCTCGGGTATAAGTATTTTCCGAATAGAGAAAGAAAACATTGGGTCACTATGAGTCAAGCCAATTAGGATTGAATAAGTAAGAGAAAGGTCAGCACGAAGCCTCCTTAGCTCAAGTGATTCAAGCCCTAAAGAATCCGAACGCTGCTGATATGACAGACTATGCATGCCCGGCAAGAAATTCGTGAAGGAAGGTAGAACAGATTTTACGGTAATGATGTCCTTGATAAGGTAAGGCGAGCACACCTGGCATGCATATTCCACAATGGGTCTTACTAAAAGCTTTTACAAGTGTAGATTTATCTCGCGAGAGGAAATATTTTTTTATCATGTAATTGTATAGCCTACCCGTTTACCTTTGGCCGCAAAAATATTGCAATGTGTAGAAAATTTAAATTCGTGGTTAGATGAATATCAAGGTCTTTAGTCTCGTATGTACACTCAAGAATTGAAGCGCCCAATACATATTCCGTATTTCTATGTCGGTTTCCAATTGGCAGGACTTTACATTTCCCAGCATTTATGGGACAATGCCATGTTTTAGAACAATCGGAAATCAGAAAATTTATCGCATTCTGGAGTGAATCGTGGTCCGTCTGGACTTTTAAACTACAATATAGCTTAACGTCATCGGCAAACATAGGCAGCTTAACCCCATCAATCTTTGGGGTAAGTTCAGAAACAAATAGAAGAAACAGAAATGGACCCAAAACCGACCCCTGTGGTACACCACTAATCACTGGTATAGTTCATTTGAGCAAGACCGTCCAACAGATAGATACCTGCTGTGACCTGTACACCAGAAAATTCTCAATCCAGGCATAAATCGAACCCCCAATACCAAGTGCTTTAAGCCGGAGAAGACATTTTTGGTGAACCACCGAATCAAAGGCTTTAGCAAAGTCGATACATACAACATCGACTGGGAATCCCATTTCAAGACTTCGTGTCCAGTCTGCCACTCAATTTAGCATTTGTAAAGTGGTAGATCTTCCCGGAAGGAAGACAAACTGATTTGGAGGGATAAGATCAAAATTGGAGAGATGTTTTATAAGATCATCTCGAATAATTCGTTCCAAAATCCTGCAAGGTACGCAGGTTAACGAAACTGGACGATAGTTTGATGGTTCGGCCGTATTGCCTTGCTTAAAAATAGGGATTACTCGTACTTTTTTCCACATTATTGGTATTTACCTTCCTGGAACGATGCTGTAACAATAAGCCATAGCGGTAAGGAGATTTCGGCAGCGAGTTTTCTATAGAAATTGCCGGAAAATCCGTCTGGACAAATGGCCGAGCTTTTCTTAAGATTCAGTCTGCATTTTTTTAAATTTTTTCATGTGAAAAATATCGCAAGGAGGTAAAAGATTCGAGAGGGGTATTTTTCGGATCGTTGATTTTATTATTTGCATTTGTCAACGAATTGTTATCATGAACAAAATGTCCACCGAAAATTTAATTTTTTTTTATAGGGCATTTGCCTTCATCAAATCATCCGTGAAGATTTCATTTTGATAATGTAAAGGAGGGATAGTGCAAAGGGATTTTGTTTGCCTTTTAATGTATTTAAAAAGGGAGCTCATAGTACTCTCCTCAATAATCCGAAGTTCCGAAGGTCCGGCTTACGTTTGCTAATAGTATTCGTTCGTTTGTTATTAGTAAGGTTTGACCTCGGCCTCCCATGTTAAAGCCGAAATTTGGAACCCTACTTTCTCCACCGTTGTTCAACATTTTCCACTGAAATTTGGTATACAAGCCTTGTGGGACTTGGCCAACGCGTGTACCAACTTTTATTAATTTCCGATTTGTCAGATTGGAGATCTGGATTTCAGCTGGAATCGTGAGTTTCATTTATGTCTTACAGGGTGAGGCAAAAGTCTGGTCACACGCAAATAACTATCGTAATAATGGTCCTACGTTAATTCTGAAGACATATTTGTAATGTAAGTCAGATATGGCGAAGCCAATGAAGACATTTTCAATGACCTTGCAAACAGCATTCAAGGTCATCCAAATTCTATCTTCCAAACGGCACAAGATACAGTACAAAAGTGAATTACAAAGTTGTGCGTGACCATTAAACATGACAAACTACAAAAACAGATTGAAAATCGGAGTATATTTATAATAGTTACCAGGAAAACAAAATAGCAACAAAGTCTTCCCTGAACGTTATAACTGCCATGCAGTGAAGCTTAGGGGCTGCCTCTACAAGCGAGTGCACATATGTACAATCAATGCAAGTAAATGAGTGTACTTCAGAATGCAATAAAAGAAAACAACGCGTGGTACGGTTTAGGGCTAAAGTATTGAGCCATCATTCAACACAGAAAGTTAGTTCGGTATGTAATTATTTTCTGATTTTAGATTTATTATTTTTTCCCGGCGCTGATCCCCCTTTGAGTGACATCCAGCCAGGTCGCAACAATTGCCCAATGCAAACGCATTGTTGTTACGAATGCCCACACTTTATTTCCAAAGGCGGAAAACCCTGGGCATTCACATTTACGAATGCCCGTATTTTATAATACCTTCATAAATCATTATGGCATTACATATTACCTCCATAAAAGAGTAAATTACAGTTTTATGCTGAACATGGAGCAACTGACAACAATAATTTGCGTCACTGGCGCATTGATAGAAGCGGATTTATAGTTCTGTCACCTGGGACTACGCAGATTTTGCTTCGGCCCCCCCCAAAAAAAAGTGCTTTCATTGTTGTTTTTTTTCAGAAAAAATGTTTCAGAAAAAAGGAAGGATATAGACCTACGATTAGGATACTCTGAAAATAAGGTGGGCAGTTGGCATAATAAGAGGGCACTGCATAGTTTATAAGTGCCGGCATTTGTATGGCGAAATAAACTTTTTTTCTTGGGATGGATCGGAAAATTACACCCCACTTTACGGCTCCCTGCTACTAGAAAACCTACGACCACTTTATTGTTAGAGGTGCAATTATTTTTCTTGTTTTGTGAAATGTATAGCACCACAAAGAAAAGAGCTTTTGGAGAAAACATCGAATAAATAGATTTTTTCAAAGATTTGTTGCCTCGTTTTTTAGGGACACTTTCATTCCTGTCCCTTGCAAATACTCCCCCCCCCCCCTCCCGGCCGTTATTTACGTCACGTTTCCATTCGGTAACATGTACTTTCGAATAATACTACTACTTACTACTGCAAGGAAAAATTCCTCCCTCCAAAAGAAGTTTATTTACGCATACGAATGCCCAAACCTTTAAACCATGCACCCTCCCTATTTTCCCACCGACCCACCTTATTTTCGTTTTCGGCGTATTCTGATCGTAGGCCTATCTTGCATTTTTCCTGAAACGTTCTTCCTGGAAAAAAAAACGATGAAAGCACTTTTTTGGGGCGGGGGGGGTCGGGGGGGGGGGGGGGGGGGGGGTCCGTATCTGCATACTCCGTGGCAGAAGTATAAATCCACCTTTGTCAGTGAGCAAGTGAAGCAATTTCATCTTGTCTATTGCTTCTTGTTCACTATAAACTTATAATTTACCCTTTAATGGAAGGAAACTGTAATGCCATAATGATTTAAGAAGCTGTTAAAAAGAGCGGGCATTCGAATGTACAGGGTTTTTCCCGCCTTTGGATGAAAGTTGGCATTCGTAACGACAATGCGTGTTTTCATTGCTGGCCAATTGTTGCGAGCGGGCTGGAAATCACTCAAAAGGGCATTAGGCTTCGGCCAAAAAAATGTATAATCATAAAGTAATCGCATATACCGAACGCGACTTTCTGTGTTGGAAATGATGATTCATTACTTCAGGCCTAATCCGTATTCGTTTTCGTTTTCTAGAATCTGAAAATTAACTGCACCCATTGACTGCACGCGTGCACTCGCTTGTAGAGGCAGCCCCTAAGCTTCACTGCATGGCAGTTAAAACGTTCACGGAAGACTTTGTTGCTATTTTGTTTTCGTCGTAACTATTGTAATTACGCTCCCATTTTCAATCTGTTTTCGTACTTTGTCATGTTTAATGCTCACGTACAACTTTGTAATTCACTTTTGTGCTGTATCTTGTGCCGTTTGGAAAATAAAATTTGGATGACCTTGAATGCTGTTTTCAAAGTCATTGAAAATGTCTTCATTGGCTTCGCCATATTTGACTTACATTATAAATATGTCTTCAGAATTACCATAGGACCACTACAACGGCAATTATTTGCGCGTGACCAGACTTTTGCCTTACCCTGTATACGGTGGTGGTGAGAATGGACTTCTTTGGACACGTTTATACAATGGTCTCTACAGACTAAACCATTTGACCTAGAAAGCTGGTTCTTAGCTCATTTGAAAGATCTACTTCCGGAAATGAGCCAGTGCACTTTTTTAGGAAATGTGACTGGAGGTCCACTTTCACAAAAGGGCACCATTATGATAATGGCTCAACTAAGTTAACATAATAAAAAAAATCAAACTGTATGCAGTGGTGTAAGTGGGGTTTTGTACTGAGGGTGTAACATTAGTCATTTAGCCAATTGTGTGTAGGTAGAAACCAATAACAGCTAGGGGGTCTGAGGGAAAGCCCCGGAAGCTGACGCATTTTTGATATTTTCAGCATTTTCTGGCTTTGTAAAGTGCCGTTAAAACATTTTAACAAAATGAGTTTTGCTGACTGCATTATACGCATAAAAAAACTTTGTAATGTAAGTCCATCAGTTTTTCACACTACATATCTATTTTTTTTTTTATAAATAAACATATATCTTCAGGACAGTCAAGGTTTCTTTCAGCTACGCAAAAAGTAACAATTTACCGAAAGCGAATAAGCCTTCAAAACCAGAAAAATAAAACCTCAACGTGCCCTTTTACAAAAGTTGCCCCTGTCCTCTCGGTGGTCTGTGCATGCTACTGGATTTTACCTACCGTGAAGATTCGTTGTGAACTGGATTGAATCTGAATTCATTATCCATATCTCCAAAACTTGTAGTTAGCAAAAAAAACATTCTCATGAAAGTATATATTAATGTATTAAACTTGACATTTTATTTCCTTTTTAGGGTAGACCTCCAGTGGGTCCAATTGAGTTTAAGTGGAGGTCCACTTTAGGCGGCTGCAGGTCCATTTGGACCTCCAGTTAGCATGTAAAAAAAATGCCCTGAGATGAGCCCTTTTTAAAAATAGCAATTTCAGTTGGTCGCCCCGTTTCGGAGTTACGGGGCCATGAACCATCCGTTTTGTCGTTTTATATTGTTTTAAACATTGTTTTTATGCAACAAAGCCAATCAGCAAACGCCAGACGCAAAGCGTAGATTGAAGGTTTAACATGTGCTAACAATATTAATGAGCTAACAATCCATCCGCACTTTCAGGAAACGTGAAGAAGAAGCATTATCCTTATTACGAATTGGTTTAAAATAGTTTTACGTCACTCTCCAGTGTTACAGCTAAAATATCCGTTGCCCATTTGGTTCGCTGTCTTATATTGCAAAATAAAGGACAAAGCCGCTGAAATAGAGCTGCGGAGAGACCAACTTCCAAAAGAAAGATTTGCACTGAATGAGCGAACGAAATTTAGTTAGTTTGCAAAAAGTACAGAAAACCAACTTGGTATGTCAAAGTATCAGGAATTAAAAAACAAAAACGAACTCGTTTGATGTTTAAGGTAAGGTTTAACTGATCCGAAGTCAAAACAGCAAAGGAACACAAATAAACTTTCCTGTAAGGTTTCATATACCGCAGTGTTCTTGTACTGTTTATTCCACGTGAAACCTTACTGCTGTATTCAACCATAACCATTTTAGACACGTAAATAAAATTAAAACCATATCCCTACTTTCAAAGTTATTGTAAAATTAATATAGTACTACACAGTCGACTATTTTCGGGGCTAAATTTTTCAGCATTATTCAAGTTAAGTCGTCTCCTTTCCGTTCATCCTATTGAAACATGCATAACTTTTCAAGATTTCAGATTGAAGACTTCAGGAATGGGGTCTTTCATTTTTATTTTCAACAACATTTCCGGTTTTTGAAGGAGTCGCTCGAACCCTGAATTACTCTATCTATAGGTCTTTACTAAGCACACTAAGACTGTGGTTTTTACAATTTTTCAGCGATGTCGTTTAACCAAGTAGAATAAACCTATCTTACCTATCGTGTTCTAAAGTAAAAACTGTAACCACGTGAATACAGCAGTAAGGTTTCAAGTGGACTAAACAGTACAATAACACAGCGGTATATGAAACCTTACAGAAAAGTTTATTTGTATTCCTTTGCTGTTTTGACTTCGGGTTCTTACCTTAAACATCATACGAGTTCGTTTTTGTTTTCTAATTCCAGATTTGTGTTGATTCTCCCAAATAGTGCATCAAAATCAGCAGCCAATGACATGCAAGGATCAGTAACAATGGCACGAGTCAAGTCAATGACGTCATAAATGAAGCAAGAAGGCTACTTCCTTGCCGATGTTTTTCGAAAAATCTGGCGCTGCTGCGTAGCATTTAGTGGACTGACACAACCAAAGCTGCATGTAATTCAAGGACCCTGCATAATACTATCTTGGTTACTCCTCCCTTGCGCTACTCTTGCATTAAGCGAAAACTTGAAATTTTAATTTTACGTCGCGTAACCATTCGGCAACACTGTCTCGGGAACATCTAGCAAACTGGGATCCATGTAACATGTCCATTGCTCAGCTTTTCCCTCGGAAATTCCATTCTACATCCCACTACCACCCTGCCACTCCTTTCTCATGTTGTTTCCGGCCTTTTTTGTTTTTTTGGTCTCGAACCCGCATGTCGGGCAGCAAGGCGTGGGCTTGTCCGCCGTGCCCCCTAATTTCCGATGCCAAACACCATGTTCGCAACAACGGCACGCGGCTTTATCGAAAGCCACACAATTGATGATCCCTTGCAGTGTCTGGCAATCTGAGGCCCATTGCCCTTCACGACCGGTTGCTGTTTCCGCGTGGTGCAATCACATCCTGCTATCCCGCACCCAGATGCGGGTTCCGCGGGTGTTGCACAATATTGCACAACGTTGCGTCATGTGGCAACTACTTCTCGATCTTGCATACATTTGAGCAGAAGCGATGTGCAGTGGTCAGGCGTGGCCGTATATAATGGCCTACCCGCCGCATGTGAATCATTTCTTCGACCAGAAGCGGGCAAACAGGATGATGGCTGCAGAGGCGCCGATGGACGACTTTCCCAGCTACGCCGTAGTAGAGAAGTCTAGGGCCGGCAAGAATCGGAGGCAACTTCATCGGGTTTGGACGGAAGAGCTGAGCGAGTACCAGGACAAGAAAGGTTTCTCCGGACCTCCAATGGGCTACATTGGCAGATGCAACAAGAAGAGCAAGGAGTTGGATTTTTTCATGGAATTATTCGGGGAGACTGCAGATTTCATCATAAGGAGGACCAACCAATTCATGGACGACAGGGCCAGCAATGCCAGACGCAGCACACGGAACGTCACGTCAGCCAACACACCAGGACCAAAAGGCAATGCAGGGACTTCGACTCAAGGGGAGCCACGTCCATCACCACCCCACATCACTTACTGCCAGTTTTTGCCACTCACTGGAATTCCGACTGAACCACAGCTGGGAATACCACAACCAGACGTCCACATGGAAGAAGCCGGGTCAAGCCAAGCACAGCCGCCAATGCCAGAAACAGATGTCGCCGAGGAGGAGGAGGACGAATCAGACTACCCATATTACTGCGAGGAAAATGAGGACTACTATGAAGGCAGCAGCCAAGAATCAGATGAGGATGAGTTAGATGACGAACTAAAAGAAACCGAGTCAGAGGACGATGCCGACGCCTGCCTTACGACGTCTAGCAGTGAGGAGGAAGCAGCAAGGCCAGACAGTCCATCACGACCGCTAAGGCCAGAAAGCCCACCACGACCTCGAACCTTAACAGAAACCTCTACTCCCATGCCAAGGCAATCATCAGAAGCGACGTTGCCCACATATGAGCCCGGTTGGTCGGTCCTACTACGTCCCACACCAGCAGAGGCGGTCTCGTCGTCCAGCCAAAATACCAAGCCAAAAGCCAAAGTCGCAACATCGCAGGCGCGGCCATTTATGAGACGAACCAAAAGAGGAATCGTTCCCTTCCCTCGGGGTCTTTCAGGTAGATTCATAAGTAAGGAATCCGAGGAGATAATCTGCATCGTTTCGTCAGATGAGGAGGAAGAAAGAGCCACCACAACGACAGCCAACGTAGTCGAGCCACCACCCCCACAATCACCGCCACCGTCACTGGAACCGAGTAAACTAGAAGCCATGAAACGACGCTGGCGAGTAGTACTGTACGACAAGATCTACAGAAGTAATATGTTCCCCGAGCCACCCGAGCAAAAAAGGACACGATTATTGCCTCCTCGAAGTTGCTACCTCCAGGAGATGCGCCACGCCAGGATAACCCAATATGTCAATCACCGTTTCAGCCAACAACAGTCTCAGCCAAGCGCTCCACCAGTACAATCCCCAGAAGACTCGAGAACAAAACCCCCAGAAGATCTGAGCACAGGACGGTTGGTGCTAGAGCAGATGTGTGCAGAGGTGGACAAGACACTCAGGAGCCAGTCAGAGTCCTCGTCGTCAACGTCGCCGATCCAGCCAGCGCAAATCCAAAGGGAAGAAGCAGGGGCTAACTCTAGCCAAGAGCCAGCTGCCAAGGAGACACCTTCAACGGTCGTATCGTCGCAACTCCCTCAGCCAGGGGAACAAGCAGAGGCCACTTCCAACTCCAACTCCAGCCAAGACCCAGCAGTAACGACAACCACGCAAGCCTGCCAAACATCGCCGAAACGGAAGAAACCACATCCCACTCCCGCTTGGGTACCATTGACGAAAGACGAGTTGCTGGCTTTCATCGGAATACTGATAATCATGGGTTACAACGACTTGCCGGAGATGGCGCAGTATTGGTCCACGTCCCCAGACCTGGGAAACCACTCCATCAGATCGACCATGACCAGAACAAGGTTCAATCAAATTTGGAACAACTTTCGGCTGTCCGAAGAACCGTCTTTCACTGGTACCGATCCCCAGACTGCATCGCCCACGACCAGGCAAGCCATGGAAGAGCAGAAGGCCAAGGAGGACATGGACGCAATAATGAAGGTTCGACCGATGATGGAGGCTATCAACCAGGCATTCCGCAAGTGCAGGAACCCCGGATCAGTTCTCTGCATAGATGAGTCAATGACTGCATACACTGGAAGATCCAAGATCAAGGTATACCAGCCCAAGAAGCCCATCAAGGTCGGCTTTGAACACTTCACTCTCTGCGACCCGTTCGACGGTTACATACTCAACGACGAGGCACACATTGGAAAAAAGCGCCACATGGCCATTGACCCCGCCCAAGACCCCGCTAAGGAACTCGAGAACAACAAGATGGCTCACACAACGATCTACACCGCGCGCCACTACCTCAACCAGGGTTACACCATCGTCTGTGACAACCGCTTCACTTCGGCACTGCTGTTTCAGGTCCTCTACACCAAGCTAGGAACCTTCGGATGCGGGAGCCTACGCGCCAATGCTGCCGGAATGCCATACGAGTTCACGGAGGAGTTGCGCAAATTCAAGAAAGAGCACGAACGTGGTGACAGTATCCTGCGTCAGAGCGGCCGGCTACTGCTGAGCATCTGGTGTGACACCAAGGCCGTCCCTCTACTCAGCACCCACGTGGATCCCTTGGCCGGAAAATGTACCGTCGGAAGACTCATCGGGGGCCAGAAACACCTAGTCACTTGTCCACCGGCAGCCATGACTTACACGGAGACCATGAATGGCGTGGACATGGCCAATCACCTCATCTCCTCGTTCTATGTCGGCAGGAGGTCGATTAGATGGCACCGCTACCTTTTCTTCCAAAAGCTCAACCAGATTCTCGTCAATGCCAGGCTCAACATGGTCATCGTCTGCGGCCTCGATAGGGCTGGCAAACGCTCCCAGTTGACTTACCGAAGATCGCTGGCCAACCAACTCATCAACCGAGTACGCAAGACACGCCTCATAAGACTTCCAGCCATTTTGGGTACCAGTCATCGCCACGAAAAGAGTACGAGGAGCCGCAGATGCCAGGTGTGCAGGAAGTACAGACAGGAACGGCACGAGACCATCTGGTGGTGCGCAACTTGTCGCACGAACGTGTGCACGGACGAAAGCTCGAGAAGAAGGCACGGTGGACGAACTTGTTGGCAGCTGCATCAAGATCGCCTGGATCTCGATTTTTAGGCTGAATTTTCATTGAACTTGTATAGCTTTGTACAGCCAACGCCGAATAAACCTTGTAACCTTTGTTCAGAATTATGTTTTCCCTTTGCCTAACTGTGACTTTGACTTTTCAGGAAAAGACTAAAAGCCTCAAACCTCACTGACACTGGACCCGGTATTCGTCGTGGCTTCAGGTACTCAATCCGAGCCTGAAACCGCGACGAATGCCAGGTCTCAGGTGACGGCGGGGTGTGGGGTTTTCTTTGGGTGGAACTTAGCCAAATTCTCTGGGTATTGCGATGTTAACCGTCACCATATTGGGTAATGAAAAAAGGTCAGAAAAAAAGCCAAACCCTGCCTCATTGCAGAGTCTGGCAAGACTTGGACTTAGCCAAATTCTCTGGGTATTGCGATGTTAACCGTCACCATAAGGGTTAAAAAAAAAGCCAAACTCCACCATTGCGGAGCTTGGCTAGTATGCGGGTCTCTTTTGATTCAGGGATGGTCGAGACCAAGTCCATCCCCTCAGTACAAAGTCCCATTTTTTGGACTTAGCCACATGCCAAGTCATCATCCAAGTCATCATCCAGTAAGGGTCATCCTCAGGCTTGTAAGTAGTGGTCTCTGCCCCACCACCACACCCTCATGATCCACAGTCATCGATCGCCTAACCTTCGAGACCAGAAGGAAAGACGGGCCTCAGGTGGATCACTACACTAAGGAACTCGTCGAAAAACACGAACGTCCCAATGTTCGACGCCTAGCCACCTCGTCAGCTAGCTAGTTCATGAATGTCTCGTCAAACACCCACTTTAGTATAGCACTGGCAACGCTCGAAACGACTGCCTTTCAACAAGTTCCAACCAGTCTTTGCTGCAGGTCCAATAGCTCAGCTACAGTTCAGAATGGAGTACCACTCGTCACCAAAACGAAGCCACTAGTCCAACTGCTCCGACCAGTTCCAAGAGACCTCTCCGAGCTTAAAGGGCCACCGCCACTATTGCCACTAGGTCCGGCAGCACTCTGGAGATGTACTACAGGACGAACCCACAGCTCACTGCCAAAGCGTTGCCACCAGTCCAAATGGCTCAAACAGCTTAGAACCTTCCAAGCCCGAAGATGAGGCCAGGCTGCTCGTCGCCAAGTCTTTGCTGCTGGTCCAGCGGCTCAACCCAGTTTAGAACGGGGATCTGCCAGCACGAAGGCAAGGGGGATCCGTCGCTCACCACCAAAGCGTCGCCACTAGTCCAACTGCTCCGACCAGCTCAGAGACAGCCCACCCTCAAGGGAACGAGTGCTCACCACCAAGTCTTTGCTACTCGGTCCAACGGCTCAACCCAGCTAGAAAGGCGTCCCAATCATCACCAAGCAAAGCCACTAGTCCAAATAGCTCTAACCTAGTTTAGAACATCGACCCCAACATCGAGGACTTACACAGCTCATCACCAGTCTCGCAATTCGGTCCAGGTTGACTTACGAGGAGTGGGGTCCGCTAGCAGGACCCACAACCAAAGCCACTAGTCCAAACAACTCGTCCAGTTCAGAACAGTGCACCCAAAGGACGACATTGCTCACCGCTCGTCTTGCTTACTCAGTCCAACAGCTGGTTTCGAAAGGCGTGCCGATTTCCACCAAAGCCACTAGTCCAAACAGCTCAACAAGCTTAGAACGAAACGTCGAACCTAAAGGCAAGGGATCCATCCTCACAATACTGGGTGATCGTCGATAGGACAGCTTACGTTTGCACCAGTCTTGCAACTCGGTCCGAAGGGTCGACTCTGGTTTAGAACGGGGATCTGCCGGCACGAAGGCAAGGGGGATCCGTCGCTCACCACCAAAGCATCGCCACCAGTCCAAACAGCTCGACCAGCCTAGAACGTCGGGACCACAGTGCTCATCAGCCAAGTCTTTTGCCACCAGTCCAATGGCTCCACTCCAGATCAGGATGGCAGATCCAAGCCCGAAGGCGAGGGCCCACCAATTCATCACCGAAGTATCGCTACTAGTCCAATGGCTGCAACCAGCTTTGAGCAAATGACCCACACGCCGTCCTCATCAACAAGCCAACCACTTGGCCGATAGCGTCACCGATGCATGGTACAAGGCCAACACCAGCAAATAACTCCACATCCAAGTCACAGAGACACCGAAGGGAATCGGGAATTTCTTTCTCGCAACAAACCCGGTATACTACCTGTAACCTACCCGCCGTATAGCCAGTGCGCCCGAGAGACTCCGAAGAATCACGGGACGATCAAAGACCTGACGGAGTAACATGATTGGCAGGCCCCGGGCTCGCAGTCTTTCACACCCGATTCTCGCACTCGACATCAATGTTCCCTAGACACAGAGCGGCTAAGGCACTCCTATAATCCAAGACACAGAGGCACGAGGCAACGAGTCAGGATCGTCTTCCTACTCAAGCTCAGAACACGGCTCAGCATGCTACCCTTACCTGCCCGCCCGCAGCCCGAAGACCGACGGAGTAAGATTATGGTAGGGCTAAGTCAAAGTTCAAACTCTTTCATAAGCACATCACCAGACTCTTTCGCCCACAGCCAACACATCCTAAACTCAGAAATGCCCAGACGCA